>JAMAKF010000022.1:0-276424 GCA_023628655.1 Sarocladiaceae sp. R1802
CCCCTCCCACATATCAGCCCTCCAAATTTCTCACTATCAGAGTCTTGTAGGTATATGTGGTTTGCATTCGTTCTACGTTGTTTGATGCAAAATTCTTAACACAACACTGTTTTTCTCAACGTTTCCAATGTTTCCGTGACCAGTATGGCATCCTTTTCAGAAGCCGAGTATAGGCACATGGACCACGCCAAGTCATTCACCGACTCGGATCAGGACCTGCTCCTCGACGAAAATATATCCAAGAGCTCGCTTTCGTTAGCTTTGCAAAATCGACTCCAAAGAGTGCTCCTTTGCATCAATATTGCCGTTCTTATGATGTTGCTTAGCAGCTTGGCTTGGTTCGGTCATCACGTCTTCGAATCCTACGAAGGTATACTCCACGAAGAGATAGGATATAATTCGATGTACTGTGAGTTCTTAACCTTTTCGTCTGGGCTATTCTCATATGCTAAGTTGCGCAGCACCGATTCTAAGCAAGGTGGACATGCAGCCGCAAGTCAAGGTGATGAATGGTTCATTTCGTGACAATGCGTCAATTTGGAGAATGCCACCATCTCCCGAGGTTGATAAAGCATGGGATTGGGTATCTGCAGAAGATATGCAGCTGGTACCAGTCTCCGCCGAGGACGTTCTCAAGTCCGGGAAACAAACGATTATTTCGGTTCAAGCACCAAAGGCATGGGGTTTTGGTGACAACACCTATATCGCACAGATTGAGGTCTTTCACCAAATCCACTGCCTTAATGAACTGAGAAAGGAGGTCCATGTCGACTACTACTACGGCGGACGACAGCGAGACGAACTTCGGACAAGCCACGTTGGGCATTGCATACACATGTTGCTCCAGCAATTGATGTGTGCTGCTGACGTTGGTATAATAACTCATTACTGGTTGCATGATGAGGACTACGCAGACCCGAAAACCCGGCCTTTCCCTGACTTCTCTGTTGAGAAAAAATGTCGCGACTTTGACGGAATCATGGAATGGCTCAGATCAGTGGGTGGCATCAAGGACCTCGCGACAAAGATGCCAATATTTCGACCAGAAGGCGTACCTTTCAGTTTACATCGGGGTTATACTAGCGCCTGGACATGAAATCATATGTACAAAATATTCATAGCATTATTCCAATCGATTGTGCTCTTCACTTGTAACGTGAGACTACCTAAGACGTCTCTCTCTGCATCAAACAAAAGGAAAAAGAAGCGTAGTCCGACATGTGCAGGGCGACAAGTGAGTAACACAGAGTCATACCATCGTGTGAGCTACTCCACAGATCCCGTACTATGCATTGGCTGAATAATTAGCTGCATGATGCGAAACTAAAAGGGCAGAACGACAAATATGGCAGGTAAAGATACAAGGGCATGTGATAATGATGGCGTGTCACACAAGCTGCCGATTTTCCGGAATGAGAGCCAACAGCAGAAACCATCAAACTTAGCTCTCGCTAAACAAAACGGTCTACCCGCGGAGCCGGCCGAAGCTACTACTGCTATGAGAAAGAGGCTTGAATGATGATATTTAAATATCACAGTGAAGGTTGCTTTGCCTTGCTTTCTTAGAGGCCTGATACTGTTCTCGGTTCTAACTCCAATACACAGACGAAGTCCCATTCAATTAAAAGGGTGTTATAGAGGTCTCCTTATGTCCACTTCGCACTAATACTTATCGCTCAGCTACGCATGCAACATCGCGCTGAGAGTTTAGAAGCGCTGAGATCACATTCAAAAGTTCCAGTCTTTATAAACTCCACTTTGTACTTGTGTGCCCTTGAAGTTCTACCTCGCCGTATAGCTGCCGACGATCCGGTTTCGAGCCAACAGCACAGAGCAGCACTTACACTAACGCCGTACGAAGATGGCCGAAAGTCCGTCCTGTCTCAGCAGAGGACTGGGAAGTTCCTCTTCAAGCTGGAACGCAATAAGATGCTTTGTGCAGAGCCAACTTCGTCCCGGAAGCTGTCGTGATAGCTATCAATACAGCGAGGACCCCTTAGCTAGAACTGTTGTTGCCAATAGCCACAGCGAACCAGTCTGCTTCTCATAGTACCTTTCAAACCACATAAACCTCATCATGCAATTCAAGATTCTCTTCAGCTTCGCCTTGGCGCCGATGGCTGCCCTGGCTGCGCCGACCCCGGATTCGCAAAGCCTGGAAGGGTTCATCCCCCGAACTCCTGAACTCGAGGCTCTTATCCGCCGCCATGCCCCCGAGGTCGACGCCTGTCTCCGTAGCGGCAGTGGATGCTGCCTCGTTTGCGGAATGTGGTGAGTCTCGTCCGCCTTTCTTTAAATGCCTTGCTAAAGTCTAAGTAGAACATAAGATTTGCTATGCGTCTGGAGTCACTGCTTAGGATCAAGATCACTCAAACGCATGAGGTTCTCGCCAATAAATACGCAGGATTAGGAAGAGGAAGCTAGATCCTATACTTCACGCACAAGTTAGTCAATGATTAAAGTTCATACACTCTTTTAATTGAGTCTCTGCTGTATTGCTTTTGAGACCGTGTCTTCCCAATGTAAGCAATTTCAGACCTAGACAGTTGCTTCAGCATTAGTCGCAGACAACTGAGCGCAGATAAATATAGACTGCCACGGATATATCATAAAGAGTGAAAGCTTGCGAGCCATTTCTGGTTAGGGTTGTGGTTATTTACTAATTCCTGTTAGCTATACTTAAAGAATACCACCAGCTAGAGCATAAAAACTTAGATATAGGCTGCTCACAATTGTGGACTTCAGTAAGAAGCAGGTATAGTAGGAACATACACAAAGCTTAAAGGAAAACCTATCTAAGCACCTAGACTCCGTCGCAACCGAGCCGCTATGAGCTTAATATGGCAGATACTTGATTCATCCCTAATACACATAGCAGTGGGCAGTACCCTGCATCTTTATTGCGCAACAACTCTACGCAGTCACCAGGCCAGCGCCATCACCCGAGGCTATCATCAAACCAATGAGAGTCGTAACCATTTCCGACGCGCGTCACTCGCAGATAAAAGGCTTGATTCTAATAGGGGACGTGCTCCTTCACACCAGTAACTCCCCTTAATAGGAATCATGCGGTATCAGAATAAAGATCTGTGTTGGATGCTGCTAATGTAATGGTAGTAGCCGCGGTGGCCGCAGCAGCTACCAGGGAAAGGGATTAGATGACTAGGCGCATGATAATTACAGAAAATAAGAGATAAAGTCGACCGAGGCGCTCGTTAGGAGTGGATGAGAGTTAGGAGAGCGTCGGGAAGACCGAAGATAGAAAATTGGGGATGCGGGAGCAGACAAACACTAAAGCTACATACAATGCCAAACTCTTACATCCAATAATAATACTCACTGAGTTTTAGGCATCTCTTCTTAGCTTCTGAACCGCTTTGTCTGACGCTGGTGTGTACATAGAGACAACTTGGTTGGTCATAGTACAAGAACAACAGAGAACAGACCATGAAGCAGCTCGTATTTGTCGTCTTTTCCAGCATTCTTCGTCCAAGTCTACCTGATTTGGGCTCCCCAATCCCTATCAGAGCATGTCCTTTGATTGCTGACCCGAGTTGCCGTGGACTCGCCTCCGTCACTACCCAGTCCTTGTTTCAGCAGCCCGTTCCATCTTCAGCAAGCGACAAGTCTGTTTGCATGACTTGGCTCAGTGAGCTACAGTTTAGGGGGGAGACGGTGATTGAAGCGTTTGTTCTAAGGACTTTGGCTCTGTGCGTTGATCCTGTCCACTGCCTGCATATGCACGATTGAATCGCAATGCAACCCCGGATCTAATCATATGCGTATAAGAGCCGCATGCAGTCACTCGCTACCAGACATTTCACATTCCTCTTTGGGAACCTCTAAGGCGCTATGTAACAGCATACGATGAACCTGTGACCGGACAGATCTCACGCACAACTTTTTTATCGAAGGCCGCAAGAGAAGATGTACTTCAAATGCAGGAATTTAGACAACTTGTCAAGGGGTAAGGTTATCCATGATCACATGCGGAATCCTGAAGCGAACACTGAAGTCCTCAGCCTGCCTCGGCATAAGCACACAGAGCACAGTCTGCAATCAAACTCATGCCGAAGATGGGCTGCGTTCGTGAAGCATCTGAATGATATTCGCGGTCGGCGACACCATCAGCTTTCACGTGAGCCTTGAACCCAGGCAATATGAGAGCCTCGATCCAGCTCCCTTGGCATTCGTCCTAGAGGGGCTCGCTTGTCAATTTTGATCAGGCGCGCAGTCAATATGAGAGAACTCAAACGTATGTAGAATTGATCGAGAGATGTATGGCCTTGCATGGATCCGGAAGTCCTAGACCGTAGACACGTACCACGGCATCGTGGTCGGCCATTAGCGATCAACTGGCCGCTTCAAGAAGATGAGGTAATTCTGGCAAATAGAACAAGGTCCCAAGAGGAGGCGATCCGCATTTCCGGGAATTTCGGGGAGCAACTCCAGCGTCTGCCCGTGGGGGAGGCTCAGCCATGCGTCGACCTTTGACAGCGACAAGGGCCCGAGTCCTAGACACCGGGTCGGGCTCAGCTGTAGCGCCGCCATTCCGCATTTCGTTTATGCGCGGTACTTTCTGGAAGTGAGTTGAAGCGCGATATCTCATCTTTGTCGAGAAATGGCAGCATTGTATCGTGGGAATGTGTATACCTGCATCAGGTCCAGCAATGTGTATATAAGTCTGCAATGCCAAATAGAACTTCTCGAAATGGATCAAGGACACTGTGTGCGCTCGTTCATCATGGCTTCCAACGTTTGCTCTCCCGAGGTCTTTGACTCTCTCTGCCTCTCATCCATCAGTGTTCACGCCGTCACAGCAAAGCCCGTGGTGAACTATCCCGTCGTCCCTCTCTCCATCCCGATCCCCAACCACGGCGACTTTGGTCCCACGACTGCCGACTTTTGCAACGTGACGGTCACTTACACCCAAGATGGGGAGGATGAGAACCCCATCATCTTTGAAGCGTGGCTGCCGAATCATGATGACTGGAACAAGCGTATCATGGGTATCGGCGGCAGCGAGTTCGCCATGGGCAGGTATCCAGGAGGATATGCGCACATGGCTGGCGTGGTGAGCGAGGGCTATGCAGCCTTCACTTCTGATGGAGGCGCTCCGAATCCCACTGGCTTGCTGTTTGGTATCAAGGAAACGGGCGTGTTGAATGAGGTTTTGCTGAGGACCTGGGCAACAGAGGCTATCCACGACATGGTGAGTGTAGAGCATCATGACAACACAGATCCGGAGTTTCACTGACACTTCGCAGGCTCGACTAGGCAAGGCCGTCTCCAAGACATACTATCAAGAGCAGCCAGCCTACTCCTACTATTCCGGTTGCTCCCAGGGCGGTCGTCACGGCTACGAGGCTGCGCAGCGGTACCCAGACGCTTACGACGGCATCGCCGCCGCCGCACCCGTCGTCAAACAGATCGATGCGGCGAGCAACATGCTCTGGCCGCAGCTGATTATGTATCAGGCAAAGTCCTGGCCGCGGAGCTGCGAAATCGATTCCATCACAAAATACGCCGTCGAAGCGTGTGATGTGAAAGACGGGATTGAAGACGGTATCATCATGGACCAAGGTCTTTGTGATCCCTTCAATCCTCTAGACTATGTCAACAAGCCAGCGATAAAGTGCGCCGACAAGACTTCACTCATCAGCGACATGGCCGCTATCGTGGTGAACGAAACCTGGACCGGCCTCGTCGACGATGTCTCCGGCGAGCTGCTCTACCCAGGCCTTGTCCCGGGTGCAGACCTCACCGGGTACACGGACGGTCTGGGCCTCGCTGGTACAACATGCTACGATACCGACAAGAACTGCGCCGCGATGCCAGCGACCATCGGCATTGCGGCCGGCCGCGTCATCGTTCTCAAGGACGCGAAGGGTGACATCTCCAAGATCACGGCGGAGCAGCTCTTCGCAGCTCTACGTAAAGGGAAGGAGATTATCGATGATCTTCAGTCGTACGATCCGGACTTGTCTGAGTTCCACAACCGAGGCGGAAAAATGATCACTTTCCACGGTCTCGTGAGTCCTGCCTCCCCCCACTCCTTCGAAGTATTTCCCCAAGGCTGACACGCTGGTAATCATCATATAGGCCGACCAGGTCCTTTCTAGCGACAACACCCGCCGGTACTACAACCTCGTCTCCGCCGCCCTCCCAGACACGTCTGACTTCTACCGCTACTTCGAAATCCCCGGGCTCGCCCACTGCTTCGGTCCGCAACACCCGGACGGGACCTTCAAGGCGCTGCAGGCCTGGGTCGAGGAAGGGATCGTGCCGGAGACGCTGGCGTATAGACAGGCCGGTTCGGATGGCGTGGAGGGAGACAGGAAGGCGTGTGCGTATCCGAAGGTGGCGAGGTTTGATGAGAAGTGCGGTGATGAGAAGAAGATTGAGTGTTTTGTTTGTGAGTAGGTAAAGAGAGTATCGGGGCCTTGTTTGGACAGGGTGCCCACATGTACATTATCAGACACACTGCACTCGAGCGAGTTTCAGATCTCACGAAGAGTTATGGCCTCTGTGCGCCAGTTTCTCCCTTTTCCTTTTCTCGGCTCGGTCGGGTTTAGAAACCCTCATAAGGTCCCTGCATGATAGGTTATTCCTTCAGAATGTGTTTGCGTGGACTGTGAAATATTGCTGTTCCACAATTGACGGCGTATTGTTTCGGTTCTGCCCGTGAGGCGTAAACCCGAAGACGGTGAGACTCACGTACTCACACCGCGCAGAGTTTCGGCCGAACAACCTTCTTGTCAGAAGTCAAAAGCAGTGGTTGGGCTTACTCGAACGGTCACGCGACACGCAAAGTTCCGACGAGAGCAATAACAGACCATCAACACGGACTACACCGAAAGTCACTTTCTAGCCTTTGAAAGCCGGCCCCAGAAGACCAAACGGGCAGTTGGGCGAGGAATGTCAAAGAAAGTTTGAATAAAGTCCTGGGATATCGCAAAAGAAACAAAACTCGCTAAGTGTTGATGGTACATGTCCACAATAAGCGTGGCTCGGAACCTTGGACACCGCCCCCAGAAACGCCTGAATGTTGATCATTCCATCATGATATGCCAATTTACTCGATCGGGGCGCAAGTGAATACACCGCGGACAGTGCCATCGTGGTACTTGTCGATCTGAATCAAATGTGTTAGCAAACTTCTTCAGAGAACGACGGGAGTGGTGGGTACATACAATATCGGTAATACTGGCGTAGGTGCCGCAGACCAGCACGACGGCACCAATTACGAAAACAATGGCGTTCACAATTGTCTTGACGATGTTCTTGCGCTCGAAAAGACCTCCTTCGCGGATGAGCATGAACCACATCAGGGCGGGGAAGTAGAAGGTGAAGCCGGAGATGAAAAGCGAAGAAGAGATGGATAGGAGGTCGGAGAAGAAAGGAATAGACTCGGCGATGACCCAAGCGACGACGGTGATGACGGAGATCAGAGTCAGCCACGCGAGCCAGCCCTCCTTGGTGTTGACGTAAACGTTGATGGATCGCTTTGAGTTCTCCCAGATCCTGCCGTTGATGTAGCGACCGACAACCGTGGTGTTGATCGAGCCAGAAATGAAAATGACGGGGAGAGCGATACCGAAGGCGATCTTGGACACGGTGGTGCCAGCAGAGAGGAGGGCAGGAGACTTGACCTCATCACCAACGAAAGCGTAGATGAGGGCGCCAGTCAGAGTGTAGATGAAAATCTCGATGATGCCCAGGGCCCAGATGGACTTGACGTAGTCCTTGGGTGTGTGCATCTCGTCCATGAAAGAGAACTGGCAGACAGCAAAGCTGTAGGCGAAGACGATGTTGGTGATGGAGATGAAGGCCTTGGCAAAAGTAAGGTCCTCCTTGGGCCACGCGGACCAGTTCACCGCAGAAAGACCGCCCGCCGCGTCACCTGACTGGATGCCGGTCGCGATGATGGTGATACCAATAGCCAAGATGACGGACGCGAAATCGATGTAGCCCAGGATCGCAACCTCAGCGAAAGAGGGAGGAATCGCGAGGATCAGGAGGATGATGGCAGAGATGCCACCAAAAGCAAGGGAGCAGATCGCATTGTCGGAGATGTTGAGGAAGGCGATGGTACCAGTCAGGCAGTGAGAGCCGACAAGGAAAGTGAGTTGCAACGAAAACATGACACCGACAATCTCATAGCCCCAGCGACCGAAGAGAAGTCTGCCAGCATCGGCGTAGTGGGAGACCTCAGGATACTTCAGCTTGACCTGACCGACGACGTAACTGGTGTAGATGGCAACCAGACCGAGCCCGACGGTCAGGATAACACCGGCAACCATACCCAGGGTGGCAAAAGCCTGGGGAAGACTGAGACTGCCGAGGGCGATTGCCTCGACAATCAGGACGACAGTGAGTCGCTTCCATCCGAGACGTGAAAACTTCTCAGTGCCCTCAACCGTCTTTTGCTGCACCAGAAGGCTGTTGGGGTCTGCGACCTTGCCCTCCTCGAACTCTGAAGACTCGCCAACAATGCCATTCTCAGCTGAGGTCTCGCCCAGCGAGCCCTGGCGACCCTCGGCCTTCTCGACGTCTGGGGCGTCAGACGTCTTGGTGTTTCCCGCGGCAGGCGCGGCGGTCGCAATGCGATCAGCCATGCTGTCTGTATGTTGAATGGGACGTGGGTTGAAGGAAGTGATGAAACTTGGGAGGAGGGGACCGCCGAGACCAAGAGAAGTCGATATGATGGGAAAGTTCAAAGAAGGAATCGAGAAGAATCAGAGGGGGGCCCTTGATTTATAGAGACGTCTAGGGCACAACAAGCTCAGGATGGTGTTGTGGGGGACGGGGGTTCTGGCTCTTGTTGTTCGCAATAGACCTCCGCTGCGACGGAACAAGGCGAAGCTTAAGATGGGGCACGAGATAAGGGCGAAAACAGAGCCATTCACTGGTCAGACGGGCTCGATGACAAGTCAGTGTTAAACAACGCTTGTCCGGGGCACCCGAGTTGCAGGGGCTTCGCAGATGGACCCTCGAGATAGAACATTACTCAGTCGCGGCGAGGATGGTCCCGAAGATGGGCCCTCATCAAAGCCACGCCCTTCCGGCACCGGGGGAAAACGTGAGCGATCATCGTCAGACGATGTGCATGCTCGAAACCGCGCCAGTCAGAATCCGATGACCCTGTCTGTTCATCGAAAGCATCTTCCTCGGTAGGCCAAGTGAATCAAGGGACCGATGATGCTGTGTGCAGCGAGGCAGGGCTACGGAGCCTCCCAAGTAGCGCCGGATCGCGGAACTCTCGAGTCGATGACCACGTACTAAAGAAAGGCACACTGTGGATAGTTTGCGCTGTTGTCCACGGCTGAGATTGGTCGAGAGCTGTGGGACGTCATAGCGTCCGGCGCCATCACCAAGTCGTCGTTCGAAAGGCGGAATCGATGTGTCAACGCATTCAATGGGAAATACCGCGCCCAAGTCATGACCCTGCTGACCGCGCGCGACTCTTCCCGAATTATCTGTACGCATCCACTCGATAATTTGCTTTATCTCTTGCATCCAAAAAGCCTCCAAGAAACTCCGCGGTTGTGCCAGAGACTTTCTGCGAAGATAGTAGATGTCATGAAGGATCTGTCGTCGAGCCAAGCCGGCAGAAGGGCGCGTTCCTAGCCGTAAGAGCCAGCGGGCCAAGCCGGCACGTCACCGAATCGGAGGCATGCCAGCGCCTTGGGATCGCCAGCCTAGCACACCATGACCACTGGCCGCGTATGTTGACCAGTGAAGGAATTTTCTGCTGCCCACCACACCAGTTTCCCTGGCTCTCGTGCTAGCAGTATTGAGGCTAGACCCGGCAGATCGCGACTGGGCTTAACACGGGCGACGGACGCCCAGGGCGCCCTATCTCTGCATGCTGGCTGCAAGTTAGGGCCCATCGAAGGCTTCTGGAAGTCTGCCGCCAGCAGTACCTTTGTGGGTCGTCCCCAAGCGTATGTTTGAGGCTCCAAGGATTGATGTGGCCGTTGAGGAGCGGCGCTCGAATGTTGAGCTCTGCGTGGTCATCGACAACGCCGAAGCAATCCGATCTCGCTGCACCATTGGTCATAGAAACGTAATATTTGAGAAGTACAGGGTCGACTCCAGGAAATGTGTCTCAAGCCCCGGACTCTGGATCAGATAGCCTTGTCCAGTGTCCCTTGTTGAGGATTCCCCATGGGCAAGGGGCAATTCGTCGCTGGGTCGTCAAGGCTTGCACAGATCTTGTGATCTGTGGGACATCTTTCGGTGCACGTCAGCAGATGTGAGACTCGCGATAGCCGAGGAACTTGGTAGACTAGGCGACCTGGGTCGCTTAGCCCAGAAGACTCGTCAACGCTCGTTAACGAGACCATAGCAGCTTCATCACATCCTGTCTCAAACAACAACGTCGATCTTCGGTGTGTCTACGGAATAACACGGAAGTTGTAAAGCTCGGGCCATTCTTGAGATGATGATTGTCAATGCTTGACGGGTGCGTTGTTCTCTGGGGTCCCCGTGGAGGAGAACGAATCCTGCACCGAAAGTCTCACTAATCGGAGCCAAGGTTGGAACTCATCGCGGTGGCTGGGGTTCTGGACCGCGCCATAACGTAAGAGAAGGGATATTAAGTCGGGAAACGCGGATGTTGCGACTCATACCCCATGGGGCCGGAGGCCGTCTTGCAGGAAGCATTACGAAGCTTTACGTATCCCAGTGTGAAGGGCATGAGGCAGGTACCGGGCAATCACGAGAAAGACGAAGCCCCACAATGGTGATGGCTAGAAACCCTGACCCTACGTAACCCTCAACACTCGTGGTTCTTATCGATATGCCGACGCAGAGAAATTTTGGTGTATCCCACCTTGATGGGAGACCCCACGTTGGGCTGAGGGGACCAAATGCGCACATTGCAACGATTTGAACTTCAAGCAACTACACGACATCAGATACTCAAAGACGCTTCAACTTAAGCGGAACAATTTGGAGATGAGCGGCGAAGCAGTAGACCTGCCCTCGGGCACACCGGTCGAGCCACAATTCACCAAACCCATTCACAGCCTCGTTGTCGACACAGGCCCTCTGATCAAGAACGATCCCCTCCCGACAGTCCTGCGAGAGAAGGCCGAGAAGCTTTATACCATCCCCTCCGTCATCTCAGAAATCCGCGACGCCGCCACAAAGTCCCGTGTCGAGACGACACTACTCCCCTTCCTCGAGTTGCGGAACCCAAAGCCCGACAGCGTAGCCTTCGTCACAGGGTTCGCGCGACGGACTGGTGATCTTGGCGCGATCAGCAAAACGGATTTGGATCTGGTGGCCCTGGCTTATGAGCTTGAGTGCGAGCGAAATGGAGGCGACTGGCGCCTGAGGAAAGTGCCTGGCCAGAAGAGGCTGAACGGACGGCCACCAGGTGCACCAGAGGAAGAGGAGGCAGAGACCAAGACACAGAAAGACGAAACTGTCGCGACGGGTCAAGGAGAGACCTTGAAGGCATCCCCGAATACAGAGGAGACTAAGTCCGAAGACAGTGCACCATCACTGGCTGAGGACGTCTCGGCCCTTGAACTACAAGGTGGGGACAAGGCGGAACAAGAAGACGACAGCGAGTGGCAGACTGTCAGCACGACCAAGAAGTCTAGTCGGAAGGGTACCTCCCGTACCACAGCTCCTCCAGTGAAGCAGCCTGAGCCCGCTCCCGTCGCTGAGGCGCCATCTCAAGAGGAGGTTGATCAGCCCGAGGTTGTCGAAGATGATGAAGATAGCGATGACGAGGGCTGGATCACACCGTCCAACCTCGCTGAGCACCAGGCCGCAGACGCCGCTGCTGCCGCCTCCGCTGATGGCAAACAAACCACTCCCAAGGCCGTTACCCTCCAAGCGGCTCTCCTTACATCCGACTACGCCATGCAAAACGTCTCTCTTCGCATGAACCTCAACCTCCTCAACCCCTCCTTCATGCGCGTCACCCGTCTCAAGACCTGGATCCTCCGCTGCCACGGATGTTTCGCCACCACAAAGGACATGACCAAGCAATTCTGCCCGTCGTGTGGTCAACCCACTCTGCTGAGGACGTCCTGCTCCACGGACGAAAGGGGTCAGGTCCGCGTGCATTTGAAGAAGAACTACCAGTGGAATAACCGAGGCAACGTGTACAGCGTGCCCAAGCCGACGCACGGCAGCTCAAACGGCAGACTGCCGCCGAAGGGCTCTAATGTTGGCGGTAAGGGAGGATGGGGTCGAGACCTCATGCTCGCCGAGGACCAAAAGGAATACCAGCGCAAAGGAGATGAGATCAAGAGAGAGCGGAAGAAGGACCTCATGGACGATGACATCCTGCCCAGTATCCTTACGGGAGACAGACCCGGCGGGTCAGGCAAGATCAAGGTGGGCGCTGGGCGGAACATCAATTCCAAGCGCAGACGTTAGACCCGAGAAAGCGAATCAAAAGCAATTGAGCAACTGGTAGATCCTTGAGAGTTTCAAAGTTATGTCTTGTTCGTGCCAAATGTGGTTGCATGTACACTTCGAAGAAAGCCAGCATGTCGCTGTGCGAGTCCCATAAACGCCAGAAAAGCACCCCAAGCGCCAGATATCCATCTCCTTCCCCTAGCATCGAGTGCTCAAATGTTTTGACACCGTCTGCCCCATCGTTCCTTGCGCAAAATAGTCTTCACAGTCGTTCGTCTGGCTTAGAGAGCGACCTCCTCTGCAAAAGCAACTGTCAGTCTTGCTCTTCATGTCGATTGCCAAAGATCCCTAGAACTAGAACTCACTCTGCTGGGTGAGGAGCAGACCGAAACGCCTCTTCAGCGTAACACGCTGCCTCGACCACTTGTCATCGGGCGAGAAGCGCGCTGGGTGCGCAGACTTGGTGACCTGGCCGTGGGCGACCTTCTTGAGGGTGTACAGGCGGTTGCCGTTGGAGTCGAGAGTGTACATGAGATGCATGGTGGGCGAATTGGTTTAATTTGAGCTTGAGGAAAGTTTTCGGTCGACAATTGTCTGTTGTGGCGTGGTCGTGTACAATTTGAGCTGGAGCTGGAGCTTGGGTTGAGGTTCGTGAAGAAAAAAATCTCGAGGTCGGATTTGGGGGATGGAGTGGACCCACTTTGGCATTGGCAGCGTGCGAAAAGTGATTAGTCAGAACTTCTTCCTCACTGTGAAGCGCATCACGAGGAACACAACTTAAGGCTGTAGAATAGAATGAATGTCAGATAGAAATGAATATGAATATGATTGCTAAACAGAAGTCCGAAGTCCAAGCTCTCCTTAGTCACCAGCGCACGATGATTCGCTCAATCCTCGCCACGTAAACTCAATGGCAGCCGTCCTCAAGGTGTGCTCACCTCTCCAACCCGTGCTCCCTTCTCGCCGGTCCAGCCCTCCCGCTGGTAGAAGCGGAAAATCAAGTCATAGTCCTCAAAGTCATGCACGATCCTATCGATGCGCTTGTAGCCCCTGACGGGATCAACCAGGCGCTGACCTGCGTTGCCCTTCTCCGCCATCCCGTACGGGTTCGCGCTCTTGCCCTTGGCCTCAAAGAGGGTAACGCTGAAGCGCCCAGGCCGGAAAATGTCCACAACATGCTCAATTATTTCAGCAGTGCTTCGGCCGCTCTGTCCACCTGGCACGTTGGTCTCAAAAGAGGCGAAAGAGCAGTTGGGCTCTGGAGTCACATGCACAGTAAAGTAGTGGGCTGCACTGTGCTTGTCCCCTTCAGCAGTTGGGGGAGCAGGGACAACACCGTTCGCTGAAAAGCCACAAGGGCTGAACAGGTAAGCGTCGACGCGCGCATCGGGATACTCGGTAGTCGGGTAGACATCAGACAAGCCACAGTGCTCCGACACAACAGTACCAAGAGCGTGGCCCTCGGTAGTGAGAGCCTCGATGTCGTCCAGCTTGCCATTCTCAGCCTTGTTGTTTCCGTCGGCATCGGTAACATTGCCGAACACATCCGCCTCATCTGCAGAGGATAGGCCGCCGAGGCTATCAATAGCGTTCTGGCGCGCATCCATTGCCAGCTTGTCAGTGGCAGTTGCGCTGGCGTGCTCCAAGTAGAACTTCTTGGCGTTCTCCGGGTCCAAGTCTGTCATGAGGATTTCAAGCGTCTCGTCGCCGTCATCGAGGCCCGTGGCATTGAGGGATGTGGACATCTTGACATCACCATCCTCACCCTGGGGCGTGCGGGGAGGAGTAAGAGCCTGGTTGGGTGACGTGATGTACAAGTACCAATGGTCTCCGTTCATCTTGCCAACCATGTATGCGCTTCCGCCTTCGAACATGTCATCCAGGTATTTAACCTCCTGCTTCCAGCTTCGGTGCGGGCCTTGCTGCTTATCCGGGAAAAGGAAGTTCTTGCGGCTGTAGAACACGCGGTACGGAGTCGCAGCAGCTTTGATCTCGTCGACTGATTCAGCATTGTGGAAAGGGAACCCGGCGTGAACGGCGGCGATGTGCAGCATACGCTGTAGGCCGAGGAGTAGGGTCGTGGTACCGCACGTCTTCAGAATGAGCTTGTGGGGAAATACAAACATGCTCGATTCGGACAAGAGGTATGCGTCAACAGCCTCCGACTCCAACACAGAGAGGACCTTGCAGTTGACCATGTCCAACATAGTCTCCCATGTCTCAGCAGGTACAGCCTTGAGGCCATTGGAGCGTGTCCCAGCTGGAAGGTCCAAGGCGCTCGGTGCAAACCACACCTCAAGGAGTTTTTCGGGACCTGTCATTGACCGTTCCATTAGCAAAAGCAATTCGAGTGAGTTTCCTCAATGTAGACTTACCTTCGAAAGCGTTGCTGGAGTCTAGGTCGGCCGCAACATCGTGATTGATCGTGAGCTGAGGTGTGCCCTCAGATGGCGAGAAGGTATAGTTGGTGGGTACCGAGAGGTTGACCATCTCGATTCAATATCGCGCCGGAGCAACTCCAATCGGGGACTTGACTCGATGCGTAGGTGGTGAGTTCCAAGTGATCCTGTGTGAGGATGTTACAGTGTCCAATGCAACCAGTGAGAAGCGTTATAGATTCGAGGACGAAGCTCTACACAGTGCTGGCCAAGCCAGCTTCTATGCAGGAATCGGAAAGCAGGGCTTGTGTTGCGAAGTTGACAGGCGAGGGTGCTGACGCTGGCAAACGGTAGCGGCGATATTGATGGAGGATATCAGGTCGACTAAGTGTCTGACAAGTGTTGCCAATATAAGAGCGATGTAGTGTATGTAGCCCAGGGGTGCTATCGAGGCCTATGGATTGAGAACGTCAGCTGCATACTTCGTAAGACTCTCGAGAGCTGGGCACTGACTTGGAAGGGCGGGTGAAGAGGAAGCGGAGGAGATCCGTCGAACGCATAGAAGGCTGGATCCTGACAATTGGTACTGTTGTCGTCACAGCGATATTGTGCAGACGTACGAACGTCTAGTATAGGAAACTGGTCATCGAAAGACGTTGGGCCGTGAAGCTGTAAAATCGGGTCGTCGGCGGAGTCGCGAGGTCGTGTGCTGTCCGTCGATCAAGGCACGCCACGGGTCGAGAATTGGTTGCAGCCGGTGGGAGACTGTTGAGTGAGTCTCGGAGTTGCCTTCTTACTCTTTGTCTGAGTCCTGATTCGCTGTTTGGTCGCTCTTCGCAGCAGTGACAGATTTTGACCTTTTAGGCTGGAAACGTTGTAGGTGTGTGAAGGTGGAGGTGGTGGCAGCGAAAAAAATCCCAACTGTGACGTGATGTTCCATCCCGTCCCGTCGCCAGGCACCGCCCGCCAACCTAACCTTGAAATTCTGCGGGACTGGATCCTCGTGCCATGCTACCTCACCAGGACAACCTTAAAATGCATTTTTCAGGTAGAAGGCACTACAAGCATCAGTTCCATTGCAGGTCCATTGTGTCAGAGAACTGAACTGGCTGTATGTCCCCTCTCGGCCCGAGCTCCATACATTGCAAAATTGCCCATAGCTTTGCCTTTCGCAAGCCGCTTCCCGTAAGATGCCTACCCTATACCCTTCCGCCAACCCAGGATGGCGCCTGAGGTGAGGTGCCTCCCGTCGCTGCCATCAAGGATGGTTCTAGTGATGTAGAAAAAATGCGTGTCATTGACACCGAAAGTAAAATTTGACCAATGACTTCTAATTGGCATAATATTGAAGGTTGCTTGCGGCTGAATGATTCGGCGATATAATCTAAGGCCGTGGACTTGTTCAAGTACTTTGTTTTCAGATCAGTGCTCTTCGGAAACCTTTCCAGTTGATGTATTTCGGTTCTATGTGGTTATGGATTTTGCTATTGAATCTTGCACTTTCGTCCTGATCTCTGCAAAGATATGAACCAGTGAACAGTCCTGATACTTATCCACCAACGTTCCGGAATCCTTGACTTCTTCCTCGGCAGCCTTGCTGGAGATATCGGTACCGTTGATCTGCGTGCCAACAGGATATCTCGGTCTTCTTCCCTCTTCCACCAGCGCGATGAATTGTGCATCCATGGGAACTGTCCCTAAAAACGGCACGTTGAACTCCTCCGCCATGCTCTTGCCGCCGCCCGACCCGAAGATATCTGTGCACTCAGAGCAATGGGGGCACACGAAACCGCTCATGTTTTCCACGACACCGATGACGCTGATCCCTGTTTTCGCACAGAAGTTAAGTTCCTTTCTGACATCTGCCGTTGACACAGCCTGAGGCGTCGTGACGACGACTGCGCCAGCGAGTTGTCCCGGCCGAGCGACCTGGCCAAGAGTTTCCGCGAGCGAAATATGCTCATCACTGGTTCCTGGAGGTGTATCGATGAGGAGAACATCGGTGTCATCCCAAAGAACATCGTTGATAAACTGCCGGATCATGGCAGTTTTCTTCGGTCCGCGCCAGACGACAGCATCACCGCGGTTCGGAAGCAAAAAGCCCAGGCTCATTGCGTGGAGACTTCCGATGCCTTTCTCGGGGACGGCATCGTGGACAACCACCGGCGCCCAGCCACCCGGGACTTGCCGGACTTTGGAGCTCTCTATCGAGAGCATGCGAGGGATTGAAGGTCCTGTGAGATCGACATCCAGAATGCCAACGGAGTGCCCTGCAAGGGACAGCGACAAAGCTAGCTGCGTGGTGACGGAGGACTTGCCCACGCCTCCTTTGCCCGAGAGGACCTGCAAGAAGCGAGATGTGAGTCACGTTTTCCATCGAACGATCCTGCGTACGAAATGAAGAGATTGCACATACCAAGACCACATTGCGGACCTTGTCCAGGCCCATGCTCGGCCGGGGTTTCTGGGCAATAGGCAAGGTTCAGGATTTTGAAGTTTGGCGGCGCGGGGTTAGTCGCAAGCTAGGTGTGCCGGGACCAGGATCGTCAAGATCTGTTTTTACAAAGTAAGAAGATTTTCTAGGGACAGCGATGCGTGAGTGAAGAGCAAGGAAGCAGGGTGTGGTGTTGATAGTTGACGAGGGTTGGCTGGCACCACGGCGGAGAGTTTGGCTGACATATCCGATTGTCAAGGGCCCCACGTGAGAATCTGGAGCAACCTTACGTCAAGAGGCAACAGTTGTACTGGCAGGTGAGCGATTCTACATTATGGGCATTCGAGAAAGCCACAAGATAACGACAGCTTGATGCTTGAAAAACTCATCAAGTTCTATATGTTTGAAATGGAGTGGCAGAAAAAAGTGAGGCTTGAAAATGATGAACATCCCTCGCCGATGACGGGCAGGGCCCCTCTACTGATGCTGCGCCACTGCCAACGCTTCCCGTCCTGCCAGCGTGGGCGGCTGGCTCAGCCTGTGGCTTGACCCCTACCCTGCCGCCGAGGCCACCTTCTGGCAGCTGCCCCTCCCCCCTACGGAGCATCTGCCGCCCAAATCTCAGATCCAGATCTCCGTATCTCTCTTTGCTTCCGACTCCCTCCACCCCCTCCCTGCTGCCACTCCCGGCACCCAATTTCGCCTCCATCCTGGCCCCAGACCCCAGCATCCTTGACTTACCGCTTCCCCGGCACATTGACATTTGTTTCGCCCTCTTTGACTGCCCATCTCATCCAGCAGAAGCACCACGTTGGGCACCGACGCTTCGGGCCACGTACATCCTCCCAGACATTATCTCACAGGGGTACCAAGGGGCGAAGCTGCAGCTACTCAACAGCTTTGACCGCCAAGACAAGTCCAGGAATCTTAATTCAACAAAACGCAGGCCCGTCTGGCCTCCGTTTCAGCGCCGTTCGACGCCGGCGACGTCGTTCACCCTCTGCGTGACTTGGCTGCCAAGCCCGGCGTCAGACCCCGTCTCTTATCACCGTCGACGGCGTCGGACTGTGCATCTTATCGACTTGCTTCTTCGACAGCGGACGCACTATCATCACACAGCCCCCAGGCCGCGCGCGAGACTCATGTTCCATAAACGCTGCCCTACTTGTGCTTGTCTCGATCTAGTTGGACCATCCGAGGGACGTGGGGTGTCACAGACCCAAACTTAAGTTTTGCAACGTCAATCTAACCGTGGGCAGACAATGATGAGAAGCAACGAACCCTTTCCACAGATGTTGCGACCTGTCCACGGGAACATCGGAGAGCCGCAGCGATCACCTTTGCATGCACCGACACTATGCCGCTTGCGTAATGCTGTCGACGGACCTCAGACTGACATCCTTTGTGGCCAATCAGCGCCTTGACCCAACACATACGCAGCACGCCTCCACTCACGTCCATACCACCCCGGGAGATGATGTCTCTCAATACTGGAACCTTCGGAATAAGCTTATCTGGCAGCCGGAGCTCCGAGCGTACTGGTCGGTCTTGGTGATTTACCAAGGCTGTCCAAGCCCCCTTTGGCTCCGTTTGACGCCGTTTTCTTGGAGGCACGCCACCCCTGATGGCAGCCCCAGCGCCAATCTAACAGCGGTTTAGGGGCAGTCCAACTACCGGGAAGAGCCTAAGTTCGACCTTGTTTGTTCTTGTGCTCGTCACCAGGAATGCACTGCCAGAGCCTGCGCATAGGCCAAGAAATCAGGTGCAGTCAGTCACGATCCAGTACTCGCGGTTGGAGCATGCTGATCGAGCTGTGACCGGTGGTTGATGATCGCTTTGATGTCGCTGACGCGTATGATTTTAGACCTGACTTCTTGCGGAGATGCTTGGCTCAATACAGCCTGGCACCCGAACTATTGGACCGATCCCTGTGAGCGAATCCTTGCAATGATCCCTCCCTGGTCCATTTTCGCTGCCATCTTCTGAAGCCCGTAGTTGCTACGACCATGACCTCGGGTAAGGATGATGAGCTGCGACCAGGACGGGATATGATTGAGGCATGCATTGCAACAGTTACTGTGATGGACATTTTCATTTTCTAGATTCTAAACTCTGAGATAGGGACTGGACATCTTATGCGGGGCCTGCCTTGTCTTCGATATCGTCCTTCAGCGACAGGAATCTTAAGGAGTCCTTTCGGTAGGCCACCAGCGGTCTGTTCTCCTCACAAGCCCCCAGGAGATCGGCGTGGTCTGGAAGCGGTTGTGTGAAAGGCTTTGCGAACCTCACGATCGGACCACCTTCGATGGTGAATCCGACGATTTCGCCCTTGAACTCCTCATCTTCTTCCGGGTCTGCTTGAATCGTGTTTCTGTGGCATGTCAGTCGCAGTTCGGCGGATGAATGAGTGGCATAAAGTGGTGCTTACACTTGACTCATTGGAGGGCCACCCTCCTTCTCTTCGGAGGCAGTCCTCATGGTTTTGATGCGGCGGCGGATGCATGCATGAGCAAAGTGCAGTACGCCAGCGATGACAAGAACTGGTGTACCCAGAGCAAGTGCCCATGGACTGTGTTACATGTCAGTAAAGCAAAATCCACGCGACATGTTCTATTATCAAAATGGCACTTACGGATGCGACTTGTCCTGGAGTGAGTGCAGAAGCGCCAGGATGATACCCGTCATGGCGATAAGCGAGCCGACCTGGATCATAGTCCACGTCGACCAGTAAAGCGAGATAAGGTCTTCTCCGTCACAGAACTGCAGCGCCATTAGGCAGAACGCCTCCATGATGACGATGACTGTGGAAGAGACAACGCAGCCAAAGCAGAGACCGATGTAGATCCGTAGCAGCTTTGCTCGCTTCTTGGACTCTGTTTTATATTTCTCCAGAACGCTAAGACCTCTATAGAATATGTGAGTATTGATCATGAGGATGATTGGTGGAAAGGGATGAAGCTGATTGGTGCGTACCTGGTGTATGTCCATGATGCGAGGAATAGGACGAAGAGGTTGATGACGAAGAGAGTCCAGTAGATGACCTTGAAGTGCCATCTGTCGAGGTGGGAAGCGAAGCGGGCGTACCGCTCGCAGAGCTCAGCATCCGGCTCGTATGAGACCATGCCAGGCGTGTGTTTGTATTTATGAATCTGCTGCTGTGATGGAGATATGAACTGCCGATGCAGCAGGGCTTGCTATGTGTGTCGTTGGCGCGAGGGTCCAATCTCGTGGCAGATGACTAGTTGCTTGTTGGATGTTTGGAGGAAATGGTTGGAACACCAGGAGGATGGATCGGTTGGGTGTAGGTGGTTGCCTCTTTATAGAGTATTTGATATCTTCAGCGACGTTGATTAGGGTCCGGGTCTGGATAGATGTCGTGGTGAGGCGGAGTCAAAGGCTGCGAGTGCCTAGTTGAAGTGATGTGATGCAGGTTGGAAGTATAAAAGGCGTCCCGGTGTGAGGCTGATACGAAAGACGCAAACGAGAGATGGGGTATCCGAAGAAGATAAAGAAGAGAATGCTATTGTGTGATTGACGGATCTTGAATAGATCGAAGAGTGACGAGGATGAACTTGGGGGGGGAAAGGGGACCCTTGGCCTCTTTATGTCTGTCGAAGCCCAAGATCCATCCATTCCTTGTCTCTCTTTTCCAAGCATCACAAGGCGGGAAGCCGCGTCCGTCTTCTTTGTGTTTCGTTCACCCCACGCCTCTCTCCCCGGTGATTTTTGGGTTTGAGCACGGCCTTGCCAAGGTGCGATACACTATGTGAAATCTACTATTCGTCCAGGGAGGGGAGGGTGAGGGTGGGCAAGAGGCCGTGCCAAGGGGGCGAACTAAGCATAATTGATAGGCCTAGGGGAGGGGAGGGGAGGGGGGGTTTATCTTCATGATTCACTGCAGAAACGCAGGCAGCCAGTGAGTCTGAGTTGCACCCTTGCCAATGTTGCGGCTCACACCCGGCCAAGGAACCCCAAGCTTTCTGGCAGGGCCTCCCGGTTTGGTGGTGGTGTTTGTGGTGAGACTAGTAGGAGTTGGGCTTATGGGAGGTTTTGTGTAGAGACACGCCCCCCCTTGCCCACCGTCCACCGAGACTATGTGGAGTTGGGAGACGCTGCATGCGGCTTGGCGACGGGAAGGGCTGGCTGTGACGGTGTGGCCCACGGGGAGAGGAGATGATAGAGTCCCAAAAAGCTGGAGGAGGAGATTGGGGGGGGGCAATAGGATGATGACTGGACAGTAGGCGATAAGGAGCAGCATGAATGACTGGAGTAGATCCAGTTTGTGGCTCCTCAGTGGAGATGATGGTCTTGACTTTGAGGGGGAAATTCACATAAAGTATGTAGAGCGCGTCGTAATTGATGAGGAGTTGAAAGAAGATGATCGGCGACAGGCAATCAATCATGCATGCTGAGCCACAGCTTGCGACTCTCGACGAAAATCCAACGGGAAGAGAAGAATGAACAGCGACAGAACAAGGAAGGGGACCTCGATGGTGAGAAGCCCACAATACTACGCAATTGTCCGCGTTGCTCATTAGTGGGACTGACTGAGGGGGGATGGTTTCACCCAAAATGCAGATGCAGCAGATCACAAGCAATCGGGAACAGAGAGACAGAGAAACAGAGAGAGAGGAGAGGCTAATTGTTGGATCGATAAGCTCGTGGGTGGAATCTACGAATCTGAGTCAGGGAAGAGAAACAAAAGGGTGGCAGTGTCAGTGAAGCCAAGTCAAGAAGGGGGGCGGAGAATGAGTGCCGGTAGATCACCTAGCTCCGGCAGAGAGACAAAGACAGAGACAGAGACAGAGACAGAGGGACACAGAGAGCGTGGAGTGAATGAAAGGAGTGGGATGGAGGGCCCCTGGTCGGTAATGCTGCCGATGTGGCTGAGCACCAGAAGGAGCACTAACTAACAAACAAGCAGCAGCAGCAGCAGCAGCAGCAGGCAGAGAAACGGGAGACAGGGACAGACGGAGGCGTACGTGTTCAAGGACGCAAAGTCCAGGCAGCCCCAGCCCCAGCGCCCAAAGAACATCATGGACGGCGGGTGAGACATTCCGGTGTAAGTTGAGGATTCCCGTTTTGGGACTTTACACCCGGCACCAACCCGCCGATCGTCGAGATAGCCTGCCTCACCATCAAACGGATCCCTTACCCCCCGTTTTCTTTATCAGTGGGCTTTGGGAGGACCCTATTTTAGAGCGGCGTTGCGTAAACCGTGACGGTAATGATAAGGCTATACACCAACCATTTGTCGCCCGCGCGATTCAAAACCCTCTCAAGTCTGGTTTGCGCCACACAGATCTGGACCCCGAGATCCTCCTGTCTGCTGTCAGATCTAGAGTGGCAGCAGCCCTTTCGGAGGGGTTCTTGGCTGCCGCAGATCACAGGGGCTGGACTGGATTGGGTCATACAGACGGGATCAAGGGGTGTGTTGTTCATGAGATGCAATCCCCCAAGGCGCAACGCAATATCCTGACGTGGCAAAGTGTCAACCCCCCCCCCCCCCCCCCCTCCAAGATCTGTCTGCTTCGGCAATCTATGATGTGATGCACCAAAAGAAACGCTTCGACCCTCCTTCACACGCTCTGGAATGCGGCAAGAGCCTAGGAAACGGCCCTTATCACTTCGGAATAGTCCCGAGCCGGACGCATCGAGTCCGGGGCAGCCTCAACTTGACGCTCGACGCTTACCCCATCCATCGTCACCATCATCAAATGCCTAGAGCGCCCCTCTCAATACACTTAGCATCCAAGGTTAATCCTCACTCCAAATCCATCCTTTTTGCCAAGATCTCCTTTTTCCAGATCCGGGCCCTTCCTAGATATCCCGCCTCTAGTCTTTACATGATGTGGCCTCCGAGATAGTTATGGATACCCTTGCGGACAAGACCGGGATCCCAGTACACGTCTCTCTACCTGTTCATTTGGACAGCGGCCGCCGCTCCCACGAAACCAAAGGCCCCCAAACCCGCATCAGGGAAACAGGCCGGGGGAAAGTCCGGGGGCGCACGGCTCCAGAGTCTCGAGACAGCGAGAACGAGCACATCGAAACGCTAGAGGAACTGCTCGGATAAGCACAAGTGCAAGACGGAGAGACATCGCGAAACATCCGAGACCTTATCATGAAGCTTCTATTATGTGCACTTATTCATCCGTGCTGCTCTACAAAAGTTGAGACGTCGTAGACTGTAGCCAGGAATAGATCGGAGACCGGGAGCATAACCGCCCACTGGTGATTCAGAGTTCAGAGATCTTCTGTCGTGAAACGCGTGCTCCAACCAACCTTATGAGCCTAATGCCCCCCCTCTTGCTGACCATCCCACGTTTCGTGGCGCAGGCCATCGATCAACACCACGGCGGACCTCCGAGATCCAGTGACTACGCAGGCTTATGCAGTCTTTGGCGTCGCCTTGTAGTACTCCTGCATCGCCCCGTCGATCACCGCCTTGACCTTAGCCGGGTCCATCTTCGCCTCCCTGTTGAACGAGTACAGCCCATTGGTCTCCTGCTCGATGTCCGTTCTGCGCGGCAGGCAAACGACTTCCCGTTAGCAACCGGTATCACACACAGAATATACTGGATACGTCTTTCTGTCCGCGCTTGCGGCACTTCGCCGAAAACTCCACAGCGGGTGTCACGACTTGACGGGAAGGGGGAGGGCACAGAGGGCAAACACTTACAGCTGCGTATACACGAACGCGCAACAGTATCCACCCCTCGTCACCGCATGAATCAGCTTTTCGAAGCGCTGCAGCAGGTCGCCGGCGTCCTTTGCTGTTGTGTATCCCCATTCAGCAGCACCGCCGTCAGCACCCGATGAGGCGGAGGCAGCAGCGGGAGGGGCGATGTTCACGCCGCCGAACTCAGTGCACATCACGGGCGCGCCGCGGCGGTGAGCAATCTCCGGCTCCTCCTTGGTCAGACGCTCTAGGAACATGTCGCGGCCGGCCTTCTTGTCTGTGATAAGTTGGAGTGACGCCGACGTCTTGGCAAGCTCGGGGCCATCGCTGTAGTCGTGATAGGTGGTGAGATCCGTGAGGACGTGTTCCCAGCCGCAGTTGTCGTTGATGCTGCGCGTGGGGTCCAGAGTCCTGTGGAGAGGTCAGTAGCAGGGACATGGTGAGTTGGGACAGATAGCCCGAGTCAGTATCGTGCGGGCCTGGGTGAGGCAAACGTACTTGGTGACGTAGTACAGCGAGCGGATATGGTTGCGCTGCTCCATGTTATCCTTCAGAGACGTGTAGCCCCAGCTCTCGTTCACGGGTGTCCACGTCACGACGGACGGATGGTTGATGGCGAGCTTCATGCTCTCAACCCACTCGTGGTCGAACCGCTCGACGTACTCCGGACTGAACTGGTATGCGTTGGCCATCTCAGCCCAGACCAGGTACCCGAGCTTGTTTGCCCAGTAGTAGAAAGCCGGGTCTTCGACCTTCTGGTGCTTACGACATCCGTTGAAACCCATGGCCTTGGCGAGCTCAATGTCTGTACGCAGGGCGTCCGCCGAGGGAGGTGTCATGAAAGTCTCGGGCCAGTAGCCTTGGTCGAGACACAAAGCTTGGAAGTATGGCTTGCCATTGAGGCGCCAAGTACCATCACCAGACGTCCAGTTCAGAGACCTCATTCCAGTAAAAGTCTTGACCTCGTCAATGGTCTTGCCTGCAGAGTCGAGGAGGTGGATCGTCAGGTCATAGAGCTGGGGATGCTCGGGTGACCATAGGGCCACTCCATCCCTCCAGCAATTGTCATCAGACAAAGGCGCGCTGTCGAGTGCGGCGACTGGGAGAGCCTTTCTTTGCTGCTCGGACAACTTCATGTTCAGTTGTATCTCCGCAACATCCTTTTCTTTCGGAAGCGCAACCGCCTCGGACTTTGCAACGCTCACACCTGCGAAGGATGCCTCCATTTGCACGCTCAACTTTTGCGCAGCACGTCGACCAACCACTGCAACCTTACTGAATAGCTTGCCGGACTCGATACCGTTGGATCGAATGACGGTACCGCCAGAGCTGTCTGCGAGCCTCGCCGCCGGCACAACCTCCAGCCAGACATTCTGCCAAATGCCCCCTGACGGGGTGTAGAAAATGCTCTCCGGCTTGGCGTTCCAGTACTGCTTGCCACGCGGCTGCGTCAGGTCGTACGCCGAGTCGTACACGCGCAACGTCAGTCTGTGTGCGCCCTCTTGCGGTGCGCCCGTGTCGAGCGCGTCAGTGATGTCGAGGTCGAAGGGAACGTGACCGCCCCGGTGCTCGCCGAGGAATTGACCATTGACCCAGACCTTGGCGAGGTAGTCTACAGCACCAAAGCGAGCGAGGACACGATGGCCTGCTTTCTTCTCCTCTTCGGTTCTCAGGTCGGTGATGGAACGCTCGTACCACAGGACCTCGTGGACGCCGCGATCGTTGATCCCCGATGCAGGCGACTGGAAGACGTATGGCACTTCGATCTTGCGCTTTTCGTTCTTTGTGCCTTTTGAGCGCGAAAGAATGTTCTCTTTGATGAGCGTGCCGGCCTCGCCGACGATACCGCGCATAATAGAGTCCGCCTCTGCGGAAGCCCCGTCGCTAGAGTCGGAGCCAGAAAGTGTGACTGATGCAGGAATGCCGGCTGTCTGCCAGCGAGATGAGAGACCGACGTCCTCATCGTCGAAGATGAAGTCCCATGGGCCATTGAGAGATTGCCAGCGGAGAGCTGAGCGCTCAAAGTCAGGACGCGGATAAGCAGCCATGATTGTGCTGTTAGGAGGGCAATTGTGGAAATGAAGGCGTTGCTATCGTGACCAGTAATTGACGGGAGTCTCACTGCGTGTGTATGAGCTCTTGGATGGTGATCGAAGTTACACTTCCTCAATATGCCTCTGCGCAATGGCGGCGATGTGAAGAATCTGGTGTTTTACGTGGCCGCTCGTATCGTGGAGCTCAGCCGTGGACCAGCTTTCGCCATCAGCGTCACCGCGTCGCAGGAGGGGCGCCGACTTGTGCCACAGTGGACCGGCTTCCCCGCCAAACGAGGGGCAAACAGTGGGGCCGCCGCGCCGTAGCAGCTCCCCTGATCCCGCTGGAGTCCGCTGAGGAACGCCGTATGGTACCTGGGCGCGCAAGGGAGGTAGGCTGGCATTCCGAGATAAGAGCCATATGGCTAGTCAATTGGCTTCTTGAACCTGCCGATAATCGTTAGATATCTTGATCGTGTCACCTTGCGACACCGTCCGCAGAGATCAATGTGATCGCAATGATATCGTGAGCGCCTGTTACCGGCTATAGCCCGTGCGGCCCCCGCTCCGGTTCCGCCCCGGCCGGCTTCCGTTCACTCTAGGCTGAGCTATAGCACGGCGCACAAAGTACACGAGGAAGAGTATGTCACGAAGATTGAGAGAAAGTGCAAAAAATCAAGAGTTCGAGATAGTTTGCATCTCCGAACGAAGAGAGATGTAAGACGCAAGGCCCAGTCTCGATCAAGGAGGCTTGGATAAGGTGCCTCAGAGACAACCTAAGAGAGGAAATTCCCTTCGTAGCCTAACGACATCGAAGTGCCAATCTTGGACCTTTAATAGACTCGAAACCTGGGACAAACCCTTTCCATCGAAGTATTCATGTTGGAAGCTTAGTCCAGGCCGTTACTTCGTGAATCATCAGTCAAACAGCAACTCCGCCATATGTTGCCTAGCCACGTCCTCCTCCCAACCAACAATCCGCCTTTCTTTGGTCTCTTCCATCTTCCTCTTCACAGAGGTCTCCTTATAGCCCCTCTCGTGATCGCTCAAAAGATCGACCCTCGTCTTCTACAAATCCTCATCAGGTACCCATCCCTTCCGCGCTCCGAGAGACCTCTCGTCCAGGTACCTCCAAAACACCAGTGTGAACTCTCAAAGGTCAATCGGTAGAGCAAGTTGAATCCTCCAAGAACGAGCGGGGGCACGATTTTCAGCTGAGCACCCACGTGGTACATCGCAAACAGCTGAACTTCGCGACAAGAACGTTCGAGCCGTAATTTGGTCTGGGCCTCCTGGGAGGCCTCGTCGTTCAAGACCCTGACGAGGTTGTCGAGCTCCTCTTGGCCCCGATACATTGAGCTGATCGAGCTAGGCTACGAGGATCGTCAAAATTGTGCGAGCTGTCTCACCTCACCTCATGTAAGGTCGTCAGCCATCAAGCCGTATCCCACCCCGTGTCTTACCTACCCTGTATCAGTCCGTTGGCATAATCACTTCTCCTTGAGGTGCCTACCTCAGATTGTATCAACATCCAATAGTAATTCAGGTTTCAAGGTAGCAATACATATCCTGTAAACATATTTGGAATTCATATGAATCAGTTAAAAGAAAGACGTTGTTAATATACTGATGTACTGGGAGACTGCTGTGTAATCTTAGAATTAACACCGTTCATAAGCAACTCAAAATCAGAAACCATCAAGTCGACGATCAAGGTCATATTATTCATATTTAACTGCAGAAACTATCGGTGGTGAAATTGTATGATAGTGACCAATTGCGAATGGCCCTGGACTCACGCGGCAGCCTTGAGGCAATCCAACAGGTATGCTGTTGTGCAGTGCAAAGGAGATGCGCTGTCACTGATCCTTGAAAAGCCCTGGATAAGGTACGCGTAGAGAAGAACCTCGGCTGCCCGTTCACTCTACCAAAATTTCAGGCTGAGCATACCAAGGAGAATGCTCAGCACAATGTTCCACCGCGAAAATTCGACCAAGAAGGATCCCGTCGTCGAGGACGTGTGTCAAGGGGGACAGCAACCCCGTGATCCATATGTTACTCGTTAGCCGAGTCCGTCACCGTGTTCTCTAGGCAGGTTGTGTCAAAAGCGATCCGATATTCGCGATAATATGTACATATTAGAATTCTATGCCAAATCCTATGTCACAATCCCCTCAGCCGCACCTGAACAAGCAACATGTCCGCTCAGAAACAAGCAAAGTAGATTCGCTGTCTCGGTCGACCATCCCACAATCCCCATCACCCTTAACTAACCAACAATGGTATCATTTACAGAACGTACAGAGCCAGGGCACCGAGCGCAATAGCACCACCAACACTAACGCGTCCAGCGCCAGCCGGCACATCACCGCCGGATGAGGGTGTAGCCTCACCCTGGGGAGGGGAGACGACGCTGGGGGTCTGGCCGCTAGGAGGCATCACGCCGGTCGCGCCAGAAGCATAGACGGCAGTGAGCTTAGCTCCGTCGGTGCAAGAAGGAACAGGCTCATCGGAGCGAGTGACAATGTCGTCGGCCGTGGGGGAGGCAGGGCAGCCAGCCGTGCAGGTGACGGTGGACTCTGCGACTGCGACGGCGCAGAAGGCTAAAGAGAGAGAGTTGTCAGTGATGAACGGGTAATGGAAGAAAGGGTAATGGAGGGGGTGGAAACTCACTGGAGAGAAGGGCGAGAGCGAAAGTAGTCTTCATCTTGACGACGGGAAGGTTCGTAGTAGGAGGTGAATGAAGGGGGTGTAGAGCGTAGCGAGTGTGTGTGTGTGTGTGTGTGTGTAAGTTGAAGCTGACAGCACAAGGAAGGGAGTGAGCAAGATGCAAGAGCAAAGAAGAACGAGGGCAGCAGAGATGAATCAAGAAGAATCAAAGATTGGATTGAGAACAAGGTGCAGTACCCATCGGATAGTTAAGAGACATTTAGCATGCCGTCTTGAAACGCGTCTGCGCAGATAATCTAATCTCTCTCACTCTCTCTCTCACTGTGATGGTTGTTTACAGACACAAGGTAGCGACTTACACCACCAGCAATGCCACGGAGCACGGGCCTCGGAAGAAACGCGACTCGGAAACATCCCAGAATGCCCAGATCAGGAAATGCTCCCCCCCTCCAGATCTCCCAGAACAAGCGCATATCTCCACAGCTGTAATTACCGATGTGGGAGTCAATGGCATCACTGGTACGGAATGCTCGTCGGAACTGAACTGGTCCGTCCGCTAGAGGATGCAGCCTGTAGGCATCCCGCAGGCATCCCACAGGGCATCCCCCAGGCACCTGTGCGTATCCTGCAGGGACTTGCAGGCACCTATAAGCACCTGTAAGCACCTGTAAGCACCTGTGGGTGGGCTGTACTGTAAGCGCGCAGAGACACTCCGGCCCGTGGAACAAGCGCGGTGCTAGTCGATCGGATGTGCGCGACCCGGACGGTCTAGTTCCTGTCGGGCCTCTGCTATGTCTCTCATTTCCTCATTCTGGTGTGAACCGACTCAACCCTCTGGACGGGATGTGTCTGTCCCGTACGCAGCCGTACCACACACATAGAGAGAGAGAGTAAGATGAGGATGCACACTTCCAGAGGGAGATGAAAGGGGCCACGAATGCGGAGATGATGATCCTCGGCTCTTGGGATAACCGTAATACTAGCAGTCAATCTACCTGATGGGATGCTGCATGTTATGGTTTACGCGATGCCGGCAACGCGATCATCGGCATCTGCCAGTTGACTAAATAAGGTAGATGTCCCATGCCTAACATAGAGTCACAGCCCTTTATCAATCAAGTCAATCCATCTTGCTTCCTGATCATCTCAGACCTTCACGCTCTTTCACACATACTCCTACCCACTCTCCTCCAGACTCCTTAATCCATCAATCAAAATCAATCAAGATGTTTGTCTCCAAGGCTGCCCTTCTCTTCTCGGCCACGAGCCTCGTCGCCGCCGCTCCTCTCGAGAAGCGTGCTGGTGTCACTGATGGTATGTCAGACTCATCGCACAGATGGTCATCATCATGATCATCATCATTATTGTGGTGTATATCAGCTAACACCAAATTACAGCCGACATCCTCAACTACGCTCTGACCCTCGAGCACCTCGAGGACACCTTCTACCGCGAGGCCCTCGAGAAGTACTCCGAGTCTGACTTCGCCGCTGCCGGCTTCGACTCTACTTTCTACAACAACATCAAGACTGTTGCCAGTGACGAGGCTGCGCACGTCGCCTTCCTCACCAGCGCCCTCAAGGGTATGAGTTCTATGCCACTCCCATCGCAGTACATCAAGGAATAATCAAACTGACTGAGACCAACAACAGCTGCCGGTGCCACCCCCGTCGCCGCTTGCACCTACGACTTCGGCTACGACTCCGTCGAGACCTTCCTCGCCACCGCCTCCATCCTTGAGGGCGTCGGTGTCTCTGCTTACCTCGGTGCCGCCGCGGACATCATGAGCAAGACCTACCTCACCGCCGCTGGCTCCATCCTCACCGTCGAGGCCCGCCACTCTGCCTACATCCGCTCCGGCAACAAGCAGGTCCCCTTCGCCCAGCCCTTCGACGCCCCCTTGACCCTCAACGAGGTCTTCTCCCTCGCCTCGGGCTTCATCAAGTCCTGCCCCGAGAGCAACCCTGCCCTGCCCGTCAAGGCCTTCCCTGCTCTCGCTCTTGACCCTGCTACCAAGATGCCCGTCAAGACTGGTGACACTGTCACTCTCCAGACTCCCGTAAGTCATGGCCGCTTGATCCCCAATGTTTTCTGGATTTATCATCTGACCAAAAATCAGAACTACAAGCTTGAGGGCGGAGAGGTCTACGCTGCCTTCATCGCCGTCACCGGCCCTACTTTCGTCGAGGCCACCCCCGTCGACGGTGGTTTCGAGGTCGAGATCCCCAAGGGTTTCGCTGGCCAGACCTACGTCGTCCTCACCGGCTGCAAGGACTTTGTCACTGACGACACCGTCGCCGCCGGCCCTGCCATCATTGAGGTACGCTAGCCCAGCCGAAAACACTTACACCTTCTCTGTACTAACAGCGAGACAGATCGCAAACTAAGAGGCCTCCTTCGTATGGGTGGGTAATGCCGTTAATGGCGGATGATACCAGATATTCTTTCTTGTACATGATGTATACGGCTACATATAACATACGGTCTGCAACCTTATTCTTAGGCCTGCATGGCAGCTAATGTTGGAAAATCCAAAAGTAATATTGCATCATGACTTGTCCATCCCTACAGTGACACCAAGTATCCCAAGTTTTCCTGGCAATCTCACGAGTCTTACTGTATGACTCCTGACCCTAATGATTCCTTACTTTGATATCCCCATGCCTTGTGCGCTTCTCAAACCTAGATTCGAAGTTGCATCAATTGTATGTGCATTGGTAATGATGCTGGCAATGCAGTATTATCGGCTTGCAGAAGAAAGTTAGATACGCATTGAGTTTCAACGCCTCTCAGTGGATGTTCATGCTTTCCAATAGCTTGATAAGCATTAAACAAAGCGCGATAGCAGAGCGGTTGATATTGTTCTGTCGCAGTCACGGATGAGGAGCCCGACGCGCCCACCTTGTAGCATAACAGGTGAGCCACACGCAAACCACAGGATAAGCATGACGAGATAGGATCAGAGAGCTAAGATGTTTCAGATACTAAGAGGTACATCTACAAATCAGCAGATCAAACTGACGTACAACAACAGTAGCAATACCTAAGAGTAGTGACTGACTGTAGGCTCCTCCAGCTTGCCAGCCAGGTTCCGTTCAGGCATCGCAGCCGCAATCAGATCTCGTTCCTCTTGCGCAATGTTATCACCAAATACCTCATCCATCTGCTCCAGCGTCTTGCCCTTGGTCTCCACCACGAAGAACCATGCCCAGAAAACTGCCACACCGCACCAGCCACCATAGAAGAGGTACGTGCCGAAGCCCCACGACTCGAGCATCGGGGGCGTGACAACTCCGACGATGAAGTTGCAAATCCAATTGGTGGAAGTCGAGAGAGCGACACCTTTGGATCGCATGGCACTGGGAAAGACTTCGGAGGGGAGGGCCCAGCCTAGAGGAGCGTAGGTGCATCCGTAAATGAGGATGAACATAAAGGCCATGGCCACAGCAGCCCAACCGGCGTCTTGATGGGAGTCCCAGGTCTTTGAGTACAGACCAACGAGAACAGCCATAATGCCCCATGAGACGCAGCCACCGATACCACCCAAGATTGCCAGTGGTCGACGTCCCACGTTGTCGATGATCAGGAAACACACAGAGACAGCCACGAGCTGCAGCATGTTGAACACTCCCGACATGATGAGCGACATTTCGTAATCTTGACCGAGGGTCTGGAAGAGTGTAGGAGCGTAGTAGATGAATGCGTTGATGCCGGAAAACTGCTGGAAGAACATGACGCCGCAGCCAACGATCACGCGGCGCCACAGCTTCAGGCTGAAGAGGTCCAGCCAAGTCTTGACCTCCAGTTTGATCCCCTCAGCGTTCGGGTGGCGCTGTTTCACCACTGCTTGCTGGAACCTCGCTTCAGCGACGATACCGTTCAGCTCCGCCTGCACACGCTCATCGGTCGGCGGAAGGCGTCGGAGCTTGGCCAAGCTTGCCGCTGCTTCGTCTTCTCTCCCGACCATGGCAAGCCAGCGGGGTGAATAGGGGAAGAAGAAGATGCCGATGCCGACCATTGTTGCAGAGACCATCTGGAGGCCGAAGGGGAGGCGGAAGGCGACCTCGCCAGCCATTTCGCGGGTGCCGTAGGTGATCCAGAAGGAGACAACGACGCCGAGGACGATGGAGACGGATTCGAGGACAAGGAGTGTTCCGCGAAGGTTTGGAGGAGCGATTTCGGAGATGTACAGAGGGGCGCCCTGGAATGGTCAGCGACGATGTCTAAGTAGCCAAGATAAGAGAGCTGGGAATATACCATTGCCAGTGCACCAACACCAATACCACCAATGGTCCTGCCCAAGACAAGCATCTCATAATTCACCGCAGCGGTCTGAAGGATCGCACCAATGTTGAACACCACGACCACGATGGAGATTGCCCTCTTCCTCGAGATGGTATCGGCCAGCCACGGCATAAAGACACAGCCGAGGAACGCACCAAGCTCCAGCATACCGGTCATGAAGCCTTTTCCGAAGCCACTTTTGGCTTCAGGGAAGACTCGATGGAACTCAGGCATAACGTTGATGATGGAGATGACGCCCTGGTCGTAGCCGAAGGAGAAGCCGCCCATGGAGGCGAGGAGGGCGGCGAAGAAGACAAAAGGGGATTGCAGGATTCCCTTGAGACCGGTTGAGCCGTACGAGATGTTCACGTTGGGATTTGAGGCCAAGATCTCTGGTGACATGTTTGGAGATGCAACAGCTTCAGCCGACTCGACCGTCTCGGCGAAGGCATTGCTGCTCTGGTGGGAGGACTTCTTGTGGAGTCCACGCATGGCTGATCAGTAATTGCTGGACATTGACTGGATGTCTCTGACTTTGAACCCGGATTCCCCAGATCATCTCGTCGGGATAGTTTGGAGTACTTATGCCCCGTCTGAGTACCCATTGTAGATAGCCTGAGTCAGGTCATGACTGACGGAGATGGTGGCTTGGGGTGGTTGAGGGCGCTCTACTCGATCGGGGAACATAACCCGCGGGAATCATGGGCGGGATCTGGGGAATTCCTGGGGTAATGCGGAGAAAGGCTTGGGGGGGATGGAAGAGACGTATGCTATCGTAGAAACAAGGGACAAGGTTCAATGGAGGAAAGCCGCAGAGCTGAAGATTTCGAGGGGGTCCAAGGCCGTGCGTTGGCCTGTGGGTGCAGTGCATCACCATCCCCATCCCCATCCCCATCCCCATCCCCATCACCGTGTCGAACCGCCGGCAGCTGATGAGAATATTGAAGCATCTAGACCATGCTCGGCAAAAGACGGTCCTTGACGCCCAACGTCTTGGAGAATTGCTCGAGATGAACAAAGGATGACCTACTGAAACGTCATGACTGGGTCAACAACGATGGAGCTGACGATCCTCTCCCCCGCACCGACGCGACAGCCTCCCTTAGTCCCTCCCTCCCCATCCACCCCCACGGGGAATGCGTGCAGTACCGAAACCCGGCAAATCCCGCGGAATACTTTACTCCTTTCCTCCATCGCCATCCCCTGTCTGCCATTCTCGTTGAATTGAGCTTGATGACAATGCCAAGGAGATGGACGGATGGAAGGGACTGACGAAACATGAAACCCAAGAGCAGCTGCGATTCATGCCGCCAACGCCACCGCAAGTGCATCACCCAGCCCAACGCCACGAGGTGCAATGGCTGCACCGAGCTGGATCGCCAGTGCACGCTGAGTCCCGTCTTTCAGTTCCGTCCGTCTAAGCTGTCTCATCCAAGTCCTGGCCATGAAAGTCAGGACTCAAGCCCGAGTCTGCAGAGCCAACCTTCGCAGACGCCCAGATCACCTCGCCCCCAAGCTGGATCAGGCGTGACAGATGGATCACAGACGCACATGTCGCCTGCATCTCAGCAGGACGCGAGCACCATTCGATTAAACAATGCAGCACCAGTTGGCGCTGCCTCATCGCACTCATCAAGTACCCATGCACCGCCTAGGCTCACACTACGAGAGGCTTTCCTCTACCGGACATGGACGCAGAAGATTGCCTTGATCGTATGGCCCCTCACGCCTCATGAAACATAGTCAAAGACTTCGTAGCTGACTGGATCGTAGTCCGACGCCATCGACGACGAAAGACACTTCGCCGTCACCGTCTCAAGACTGGCCCTTCAGCATGATGTCCTACTCAACGGCATCCTCGGCCTAGCCAGCCGCTTCGACAGACTTGCCACTGACGCCCACACCACCGAATCAGACATGGAAAGCGCATTCTACCACGGCAGATGCATCGAGCTCCTCATCCAGCTCCTCGACAAACCCGTCGAGACGTACGATGCAACTCTCCTCGCTGCCGTCGTCCTGTCCCGGCTATATGAGGAAAACGACACAGAGACAGACTCGTTGACTTACCACCTCGCTGGGACGAGTACTCTACTGGGCCACGGCGTCATCACAAGGCTAGCGGTCGAAGGCGGCCTTGCCGAGGCTGCTTGCTGGGTCCATCTTCGCCAGGCCATCTACATCGCCATCGTCCACCGCCAGCACCTCAACGTTCCTCTCGGGGTCTACGAGCACCTTACGGCGTTTCGCAAAGACAACGACTCGTCATACGCAAACAGAATAGTCTACCATTTCGCAAGGATAGTGCGGTTGTATTTCCCTCAACAGTCTGCACAGAGATCTGCAGCAGAGGATGAGAAAGCTAGTTGGCAGCGCTTGCAGGAGGAGCTTGACGGGTGGTATGAGAGCAGGCCTGTCTCGTTTGAACCCGTTTACTACGAGGCGAGGAGGGATGAGGATCCGTTTCCGAGGATATGGATGGTGTCTGATGTAGCAAGTGAGTGTTTTTATGTCTACGCAACTCATGTTCAAGAGCACAGCGAGATCCTGACATCTTCAGCGGTGGCGTTACAATATTATTACTCAGGCCAGATTATAATCCAGCTTCACCAGGGCCATAGTCCACACAGCAATGACTTTGAAGCTGCAAAGTCAAGACTCGCCTACGAGGTTTGTTCTCCACCATATGATCCTGCCAGATCCCTAACATGGGGCCCCCAGAGAACGATTGCGTCGTACTTGTGTATATTGATGGGTTTTGCATTATCGAATGAACACGTACTGAATGCATGGTATTTGCCATGTCACATGTTACATCTGTGTAAGCTCTCCACGGGGCTTCCTGTGTGTCTCTCCTTCATGAATATCTTGCTGATTCGTCAAAGGTGGCTATGTCCTGAGGAATCGGACAGAGAGAGCACACACTATCCGGTATCTGGAAGCAGTGAGACGACATGTACAATGGAAGACGGCGCCAGTCATAGCAGTATTGGCACAGCAATGGGCGGAGCTGGATGGGTTTGAGACGGAGGGACGGTGAAGGAGTTGGGCTATTGCATCGATGTTTCATGAACGATTCATATTGAAGCAGTTGGAGTTCTGGAGTTTCTAGTAGCGTTCGGAGTCTGCTCTCCCCATCCCCAACTACGACAGTCTTGTGAGCGTTGATGGATCTTTGGAAAGCAAACGCCTTGTATTATTCTTGATCTATGCGTCCCACAATCTGCTACTCATCCGCCATCAGATTTACGCTTCATCCTCCTTCTTTACCTGCCCATCCCTTCGCCAGAGCACAATCGGGAGCGGTCCACAGATCATATTAAACGCCTCAAACCTCTCACTCTCCCTCTCCGGCTCCACCAGCCCAAACCCATACCGATTCACAATCGTCGCCAACACCACGATCTGCTCCAGATACGATATATTCCTGCCGATGCAGCCCCTCGCCCCCGCCGAGAACGGGATGAAGTACGGCTCCATCCTCTTCCGCTCCGCTGGGTCCAGCCACCGCTCGGGCTTGAAGGAGTCCGGGTCTGGGAAGATGGAAGGGTCGTGGTGCGCGCCGTAGATGGCCATGGAGACGCTTGTTGAGCCGGGGATCCATTCGCCCATGATGGAGGCGCCTTGGGGTGGGGTGCGGCGAGGGAGGCCGGAGGAGGTTGGGGGGCTGATGCGGAGACCTTCGTCAAGGCAGGCTTTAAGGTAGGGTAGGTCTTTGACGCTGTCGTAGGGAGCGACGACGTCGTCTTCATGGAGGACGTTGCTCAGTTCTTCTCGGAGAGTGGCGAGTTTGTCGGGATGTCTGATGAGGAGCTCCATGATGTTTGTCAAGGCAATAGCGGTGGTCTCAGCGCCTGCGTCGATGATGGCGGAGACCTCGGCGACGATCTCGCCCCAGTCGAGGAAGTTGGGCGTCCCTGATTTGTCATTCATGAGGCAGGTGAAGAAGTCATCCAGCTCCTCTCCGGCCTTGTGACGCCTCAATCTCTCGCTCGCTTGGTGGTACGTGACATCGCCCCAAGCCGAGCTGTTCCTCCAATGCTGCCTCCATTTGCTGGGCACAATCTGTGTGATCCATTCCAGCCACGGCCACAGTTCGTAGTCCCAGCAGAAGACGGACTTGATGATGGCGTTGTTGTTCTGTGAGAAGCGGTACCTGGCATCGTATATGGTACCATCCAGCTTCTCCGCCTTAACCATGTCGGTGCCGGTGTCCAGCAGGTCCATCTTGGAAGACAAGGCAATGAGATTGATCGCCTCAATGGTCCAGAGGTTGATCCAGTGGTTGAAGTCAACGGCTTCAGACTTGAACTGAGGCGTCTTTTCTGTGACGGGCCTAGTTAGGCATCTCTCATCAAAAGCCTTGACTAGACGCTGAGCCGTGAAGTTGACTTTGTACTCCCAGTTCTCGAGGTTCTTTGTCGCAAACGCCGCAGAGAGAAGTTTTCTCTTCCGGGCATGTTCCGCCTTATCCACGACATCAAACAGCTGACGATGGGTACCTGCCAGAATACTCTCCTTCTCATCTTTCAGACACTTGGTTCCATGGCCATAAATGTCCTTGATGGCATCGGGGTGATTGAAGGACAAGGCATTAGGACCGATGCGAAGAATTCTCTCGCCTCGTTCTACATGCTCCTTGGTGAGGTCTCGGGATCGACGACCCTGGGAGCTCAGATAACAGTGACGCAGATCTGTGAGAGGAGATAGCCATGAATAGTTTGGGTACCTCCGGAGGCCCTTGCGGTCAAGGATGTAGTTGATGCAGGGGGCGATGACGAGGCGGGCGAAGGCTGCTAAGAGCACCGCAGCCAGGGCGATCAGGGGCAGGAGTGGCATAGTTGGGCAGATGTTGATTGTTCCTGCAACTGACGAGTACTGAGAGAGTAAAAGAGTAAAAGAGTAAAAGAGTAAAAGAGTGCTCCGCTTGATGTTTTGTCTTGTCCCTGAGCAGGATGAATCAATAGGACAGCTGAGATTTCAACATTGTATGACGAAGTTTGTCCAGATCAATCACACACAGTCCCTACAGAGTACAGACCCTATCCTATCCTCTTAAACCCTCCACCCATGATCGTCTTCACGCACGTCGAACCGATGGTCCATGTCCATCAGTTTAACCCCGCGCGCCGGTGGATTTCCATTCTCGTGGATCCAACGTCGCCGTCGGGATACTTGACCCCATTGAGCACATCTTCGATCTGCGGGGACCCCTGACTGACGATCTTGACTTGATGAGGAAGAGTATCCCGCGGGATTTGCATGGAGGTGCAACAACCATCAATTCTGACTTACTGGAAAGGCTACCCACATGTCGTAACGTACATCCATCCCGTCAGGTGCATCGGAATTCAAATCCGGGGACAAGAACTCGACCCAATATGACGCGGGTACTATTTGAGGAGATGCAAGTTTCACTCCCAATACGCTTCATCGGCAACCTGGCAGCTCGCCGCATGCTTCCCTCACACTTGGATCCCCTTGGATTCCCTTCCTCCATAGAAACCCTGCCTGCCATTCCACCATGACGACTCTTCTCGAGACCGCCGGCTTCTCAGACTACGGTCTGCTCCTCGCCATCGTCCTCAGCACCATCTTCGTCTACAACAAGGGAACCCTCCTTCCAGCCACAAACCCCCACGAGAAGATCCTCTTCGAAAAACCGCAGAAGCAGGACGACGCCAATGCCGCACGCACCCTCGTCACCCGCGATCTCGGCGAGCGGGTTCGCGAGTCTGATGCCCGCTTCCTGATTCTCTGGGGCTCGCAGTCTGGTACGGCCGAGAACATCGCCCACCGTCTTGGACGGGATATCCATCAAAGACTTAAATGCAAAGCCTTCGTCGGCGATCTATCCGATTACGAGCCTGCGACGCTATCCAACGTTCCCAAACATGTCTTTCTCATCCTCGTCATGTCCACCTACGGAGAAGGCGATCCAAGCTACAACGCCCAAGACTTCGTCTCCTACTACAGCTCACTGAGCAGTGACTCGCTGTCACATTTGCAATTTGCTGCATTTGGCTGCGGCAACAGCAGTTATCGGTTCTTCAACAAAGTCATCCACGACACGACTGCGGCGCTGCAGCGATGCGGAGCAAAAGCCCTCGTTCCTGTGGGAACAGGCGACGAGGCGAGAAAATCGACGCACGAAGACTTTAAGGACTGGAAGGACTCGTTTTTCGCGTGCTTGGCAACTGAATTCAGCATCTCGGCACATGATACTGGCTACGAGCCCTCAGTTACCATCGACATGCTCAGCCCGGATAGCATTGTTCGCGATGACGACCGCAAAGACAACACCAGGAAATCCGCAACTGATCTTGCAGTCACCTTGACCCAGCCAATGGGCCAGTACGCCGATGATACACGATCTTGCGTCTTGGTCAAGCTTGATCTAGCTCGCCATCCCCAGATCAAGTACCGCACCGGCGACCACATCGCTGTTTGGCCTCGCAACCCAGTGGAAGAGGTGACCCGTCTGTTGCGTGTATTGGGGCGAGAGTCTCAGCAGAGCCATCATCTGCAGATCAAGACACTCGATGAACTGGACGAACTCACTGTGCCATCCACCACGACTCTGTTCGATCTGCTGTCGAAGCATCTCGAGATCTGCGCCCTCGTCCCTCGAGAGACGATCCTGGCTCTATCCCAAGTCTCATCTCATCCAAGCGTCAAAGAGGAACTCCAGCATATCGGCAGCAGCAAGACGGCCTACTCAGCCTTCCAACAAACTAACCACCTCACCTTCGCCAGACTCTTGGAGTACACCCTCATCCAGCACCCGTCCTCATCCTGGTCCAAGCTGCCCCTCTCATTCCTCATCGACTACATCCCTCCCCTCCAACCACGCCTCTACTCCATCGCCTCCTCCAGCATCGTTGAGCCCAGACAAGCCAGCCTCGTCGTCTCCGTCAAACCAGACCCCCTCCCGGGACGTCCCGATGTCCTTGTACACGGCGTCACCAGCACGTACCTGGCAAACACGCGACTCAGCTACTCCGAGGATTGTCTGGTGCAAGCTGAGGTCCGTCGCTCGACTTTCAAGTTACCGTTCAGCCCCCAGACACCCGTCATCATGGTCGCTGCCGGGACAGGCATCGCGCCCTTCCGAGCCTTTGTACAGGAGCGCACACGCCTCGCCTCCATCGGCCGTGCAGTCGGGCCCATGCTGCTATTCTTCGGCTGTCAGAACAAGTCCAACTGTCTGTTCTACGACGAAATCTCGGACACTGCCTCAAAAGATCCCACAAAGTTCAACCTGCAGCTTCACATGGCCTTCTCGCAGCCTGGGCCAACTGACTCACAGCGCAAGGCATATGTGCAGGACGAGGTCTTCAATCACAGAGAGACAGTCGTCAAGTATCTGTTGGAGGACGACGCGGCTTTTTATGTCTGTGGAGCTACGGCCATGGCAAAGGCAGTTCGGGAGGTGCTGCTGCAGGCCATCAGGACGAACAAGGGATGGTCTCATGAGGAGGTCGAGGGATGGAGGCATGACAAGAAGAAGGATAACAGATGGCAAGAGGATGTATGGAGCTGAATCACCATCGGAGATCCTCTCTTAATGGCACCTCCATTTCTTTGCTCGATATCGCGTATGACATGCTCTGATGATGCGCAGCTGTAATACAGTGCTGAGATAGACTCCGCATGGCCAGCTGGCACAAGTTGACCGTCACATTTCTCTCTCATTCCCAAATGCCAGAGGCATCTTGGTGACGTATTCGTGGCTTCCTGTTCATACTTCGTGGCTTCCTGTTCATACTTGTCACGAGAGAACCGAAACGCCATGGTATCAGACCTGTGTAAATCCATCCCAGCATCTACATCGATTCCTCCCCTCACCACTGATCACCTCTTTCCGCCAGCTCGTTGTGAGTCAAGAGATACTCTCGGCTGTACCATCCTGTCCGTCCACCCCTTTCTCTACCTTGTCCCCTTCAATTTGAGGTGTTGCATCTTCCAATAACCCATTTGGCTGCCCATCCTCCTCCTCCTCCTCCTCCTCCTCCTCTATCCTGTCCTTCTCCTCCTGATCGGGCCCATCCGACTCCGCCCCGACCATCTGCGCAAACTCCTCATCCGACGGATTCCTATACGCGATATACCGTCCCGGCAGCGGATTCTTCTCGCTCGAGATCTTCATACCACCTACACCGCCTTCGTCAGCATCCAAATTCCTCACACTTATTGGCATCCACCTCAGTAAAGAGTCATTGACTTACGTTCCTCCTTGATCTGATAATCAATCCTCACCACAACCATCATCTTATCCCCAATAAACCTCTTCCTCACACGCGTCACGTATCCATACGCCTCACTCGATGACTCACTGATCCGGAACCCGCTCGGCGTCCTCATCGCGTCTATAAAGTCGACTTTCACCGTCACACTCGGATCCGCAATCTCCCTAAACACCATGTTCAACCCTCTACCTCCATCATCAAACGGCGCCATGCTCTTCGAAAAGTCAACTTCGAGCGTATTCGTCGCCGCGTTCCACGCATCGCTTGGTTCGACGCTGCTGATCTCCAATTCGACCGGGCAGTGCTCGACGTGGAACCCCCCGAGACGGTAGTTCATGTACGCCTCCCTCGCGTAGTTCTCGAGCGCATGCGGTATAGCGATCTGTAGAGGCGTTCGACGCTCATTCGTATCCCGAAAGGGGTTGTAGTCAGGATTCACAATGCAACACGTCTCGTGCGGATCGACGCGCAGGTAATCCCCTTGGCCGACCTGCTGCAACCGGACGCAGTACGAGTATTTCCCATCCTCAACAATCACCCCAAAGAACTCGGGACTGAAGGTGTTCGGTATCTCTATCAGCGGCAGTGCAATCTCTAAACCGCTCTGCGTGAGCTCGAAGCGCCCATAGCACGCAGTCAGGTTGTACTCGTCGAACAGCCTGAACTCCTCCGGCGAGCGCGCAAACAGATTGCGGAACGATGTATGTGACTCTTCTGTAGCTTGCCAGAGGAAGATGCTCCGATCATTCGTCTTCTTAATGATCTCATGCTGCAGTCGAAGAAACGCCCGCTCGCCTTCACCGTACAAAAGTGGCATGTTGATGTCGAATAAACCAAGCAGGCAGTACGCCTGATCCTCCACGCGAGTCGTCTTCCGCTTCGCCGCCCAGCTCATTCGCTCGGCCACCAGCGTCGTCCCAAAGTCGGAGCCGAGTAAGATCATCGACGAGATGCCCGTGTTTCTCGCAATGGTCTGACACAACTCTCGCTTTGTACCGATTCGTTTCCAGTCTTTGGTGTAGAAGATCACAGTGCGAGGAGCCAGAAGCTCCTGAAGTGTCCAGCCTCTGGTGAACCACCGGGCGCCAGCGAACTCCTTTGTCCATGCATCGTCAATATGCCCATCGTCAGTCCATTCCACTGGAGGCGGTGCCGCGACATCTGCCAAATGCGCATAACAGACCTCGGCCCGTTTGTACAGCGAGAACATGGAGTTGATGGTCTCGGAGAGTTCGGCGCTGGAAGACTTGTCCATGTTGCAGGTATCAATCCAGACGTAGTCCAGTCCATCATCGACTGCCTGCTGTGCTGCGAATCTCACTTTTGCGAACTCGGGCCGTTGTTGGGCAGCTTGAGGCGAGCTGATCATATCCTTGTAGACAACCTCCGTGTCCGTCCAGGTATGCGAGAGGATGGCATACTTGGGCATGCTCCGCAGGTCCTGGACCTCCTTGAATTGGAACGTTCGCGCATTCAAAAGACGCATTCTGAGATTTTCTCACGATTCAGTAGTAATTGCAGATGAAATAGAGGAACGAAGCCTCCCGGATCAAGGTCCCTATCTCAAGCCAAGCTTCATGAAGACTGCCACACAGTCTACAGCAGCGCGTCCCGCCCTCGAATCTTTGAACGATGCGCTGGGGGCACTGCCCGAAGCAATTGGAGAAAGGCAGCCTTCTTGGCACGCTCGGTAGCTGCAGCTCTATGTTTCAGAGGCTCAGAGGAGAAAGGACTAACCATTCTAGAGATTACACTGACAAGAGCTGAGTACAAGACCAATCCGATCCGGCGGCTAAGCGCTCTTCGTTTTCAGCTCAGCGAGGCGGAGTCGACCCCAAGTATGGAAAACCCCTGCCCATGACTTGCGCATCACGAACCATGGGCGAGTGCTTATGCTTATTTGGAATTGAATTCCGATCCGATAGAGGTTCAGGCAGGAGTAGGTAGGAGTTCGCAAACCCAGGCTGGACTCGTTACTTCGTCTCCTCTAACACTGTCAAGCCATCTTCTAAAGGTAATTGAGACCACGGCTGAACGTGGCATTATGTTTCTATCAATGTCAATATCCTTGAGGCAGAAATTCAATACTTAGCCAAGGCGCCAAAATGATGCAGACTGTCCGCCACTTACTCCTTCAAACTGCCTGACCCCCTACTTCCACAATGGCATCTCTGTCCTGCAGTAGCTCCTGCGCCGCAACCCAGATCTCCATCGCACTCTCGCTGATGTTTCTGCGGGATGAACAAGATATGTCTCTGCGAGTCACAATCGCTGGCCCCGCATTCAGGTCGCGATCATTCTTCGGTGAGCTCAAGCGATACTCTTCCCCTTCGCTGCTCACCGTGTCCGCAGCACCATCCGTTCCAACACCAGCGTGAAGACACTTGCGAATCCTGGCCGTCACCACACCTGCGTCCTCCGTATGTCCTGAGCCGGCGCTGCCACATGTCTCAGTGCGTCTCCCGACACGTTTCGCTTGCGCAAATTTCACGTGCTGGGCCGGGCTGATGTTCTCGACGTTCGAGCTATCGTCCCCATCGTCAGACATATCATCACCAGAGCTGCAGTGTGACAAGTCTTTCTCCTGTTGCTCCGCTACGGCAGCAGCCTCTCGGATTCCTCGCAGCTTTGCAGTGAACTTTTCGAACACCTGCACTCTTCTCTCTGCAGCTTCCGCCCTCTCCTTCCACATGGCTGCCTCTCGCTTCGCTTCCCGCAGTTGTTCACTCAAAGTCCCAATATCGGCACCTTCTTGAGCCTCCAGTTGTCTCCGGAGCTGGGACGTCTCTTCATTCTTCGAATGCAGTTCGCGCTGTAGGCTTCGAATCTGCGCGTGCAGAAGAGTGGTGCTCCCCGGGCGTGGCGCTGGTGTCCCTCTTGCTTCATCGTCCAAAATACTCACACCGAGGTTGGGTGTGCCAGGAAGAGTGGAGGGAGGACGAGGCAAGTTGAGGCTCCGTGCAACCGGGGGCATCTCTTGCGGCGGTAACATCTTACCCAGATTGCCAGGACTCCTTGTACTAGACGAGTGAGTGTTCTCGGCACCCTGCCTAAACAAGGGCGATTTCTGCGGGCATGGTGAGGCTTCAAATGTGACGGCTCCTTCCTGCAGCTTTGAGGCATATATGAGTTGTTTTGCCCTGCTTGCGACACTGTCTGCAAGGGACACTCTTCGGGCGGTCTCATCGGTAATGTCAACAGGCCCAGACCTCGAGTATTTGTGGTTGCTCTGGCGGCTTCTGATTGGAGATCCTGACGTGTCCTGTGACGGAGAAGGTGCCGACGTAGACGTTCGAAGTATCTTCAATTGCGGGCGTTGCTGTTGCAGGGCAAGTCGCTGGCTCTCCGGAGTGATTCGCCTGTGGCCATCCGTGGACTGCGGGTCTATATCGTACATCGCGGCCATAGCTCGAACCGCACCAGCATTGCTTGCTGCTGCAGACACACTGGGCCTGATCATCCTGGGTTGTTGCTCTCTCAATTCTCGAGCCCGCGCCTGACTTGCCGCATGGGCATCAAACTTCCCAAGCTTCTCGGCAAAGCTCAGAGGTGCTTCACTGCTGGTTCCTGAGTCGTTACGCGTCATTGCCCCGGGCACTGGAGTCTGGTCCCGCCCCTTTGACCATGGCGGCTTGCTATGAGGGCTGCCGAACGGTTCTTGCTAGGTCCCCGTTCGAGACAGTGGCGACTCTGCCTTTCTGCCGGCGACCTGACCAGGTAGCGAGACTGGAGTCTGCATCGGAGCATAAAACAAGCCAGCCTCATCGCTACTCTTGTCCACATGCTCTGCAGGTCGTGATCGGACATGCCTTTCTACTTCCCCGTTGGGAGAGAGGTAGAAGTACTCGTCAGCGTTTAGTGGATTAGCACCATTGTCAGCCGTGGATTGGACGTTTGGCCTTTTCTCGTTGTCATCGTTCTGGTTCGTGGTGAGATCATCGATCTCCTCTGTGTTACTCTGTGTGGTTTCGTGAGACCTTGATACAGTCGCATCGAAATGAGGCTCGGCAGATTTCTGAGTCAGGCTTTGCGTAGAAGTTGATTGTGCTCGACTTTTTGAACTCGTGAGGCTCTTTCGGATTTTCGAACTGTGAGACGGCCGCGTTGTAGATCGCTGCTTCTTTCTCGAGGCCGGGGGAGATGACTCGTTCCTCATGTGGCGGCCATCAACGAGCCTCGAAGAGCTTCGACCCCTGGCCATCTCACGGCTTTGTCTGTGATCCGACTCTGGGGAATCATCCCAGGAGGATCTTAGTTGAGTCGTAAGGCCTCGTGAAGCCAAAGCCATGTTGTGTCTCGGTCGTGACGATGTGCGGGGCGGTACGCTGCTCAGGGAAACATGGGGACTGCTCGGTATCACGATCCTTGCTTCATCTTGTGCTTTCGGTGTGGCAAGGCTTTGCGGTTGAACCGGCCTTGGACTTGATTTTTCTGGCGACTCGGACGTACCGACCAAGCCCGCCATTACCTCAGCTTCCAATTGCACAAGATCCGCCTCATATTTAGAATGCGCACCGGGCGTGTGTGACCGTGCTCTCGAGCTGTTGGAAGCTTTCAGTCCGTCATCTTCATGAGCCTCCCTGAATATGTCCACAGGGGTGAGGACCTCAAGGGTCGGACTCAAAGCAGTGGCAGGCTTGGCAAGGAAAGTGGTGGAGGCGCCGCTCTTCTTGTGCCTAGGTATCGGACGCCTGGAGCCCATTGTTGGTGTTGAGGGCTCGGGGCTTTCGTCGGGATTTGCACGCTGCTGGGCTCTTACGCTGCTATCGCCCCAGCCTTGAGGTTTCTTGATCACGAATGGCTCCGATGCAGAGGGTCTGATGGAATTCGTTTGAATGCTCGCCAGGGACACATCCTTCCTCTTCTGCGCACCCAGACCCTTCATCTGACGTACGACGTCTCGCCAATTGGTGACCAGCATCTCTGCAATGCTATTCGCCACGATGACCTTGTCAACATTCGTTTGAGCTGGGGGTACTCGGTCCAGCGGCTTCGACTTGCGTCGATCGCGTCGAAGCTTCTGAGGCGTCACCGGGAATAGCATCAGCCCAGATCCCGGATTCGTAATCTTCATCGAGTACTGGTCCAAAAGGTCGCCCACTAGAAGTGGCCCAAATACGATGCCCAAAGCATTGTAGCCCATCAGGTCTGCTGTGGGCAAGGCTCTGCCATTGTCATCCTCGCGAGGTGTGATTTCTGCAATGCGACCAATAAGGCTGAGAAGCCCAAAGACTGCACAAACCAAGTCCCTCCGAAGCTGTGACTGTATGGTACCTATGGCAAGGGCGATAAGTCGTGCGCGGACCCTTGTCTGCTTGGTACGTGGAAATTCGGGATCACCGCGCAATTGCGAATGAATGGCAACCATCGCATCGAATACGGCAAGGGATCCAAGTATCCCTCCCGGGAGAATCGACAGCATTTTCTTGAAAGTTGATGCGACGTCATGAACTGATGACTGAATATGCGTTGGCAAACTGATACAGCGAACAGTTCCAGTCAGGCTTCCGGCGCCTCCTTCGATGTAGCAGTAGTAGTCAAACAGCGCATTGACAATCTTTACCGAGCCAGGAACGCGAAATAGCCCTCTGGTCAGAGCATTGTGTGCAAGGTACTGTGCAGTGGCACGTATACATGTTGGTAAGACAATGGCTCCCGGAGCATGTTCTGTCGGCAGGTAGAGGACGCTTTTACCGCTGAAGCGTACCATGGACTGTAGGTCAAGAGATCGAGGGATATCACGGCGGTTAATGGCTAAATGGTGTGCCACATCTGAGACGCTGCGCTTATGCCGTGGGTGTGGTATGCTATTCGATTTGGTCGGGGTCGGTGTGTTGTTGGAAGAGGATCGAAAGAGCCTTTGAAGCCATCCGCGTTTCTCCGGTATATCGATAGGCAGTCCCTGATATTATTCGCATGAGCGACGTACGAAGGCTTCCAAGATCTGTCTGCTTACGCCATTTCTTCCGACAAAATCATCAAGGATCAGCAGCCTCAGACCGTGCTGCCCCATCAGTCAGTACCCGGTGCGCCACTGACACAGGACCTGTAAGGTATGCCGCGTCCTCACCTTCTTCGCCAGCCTGTTGTACTCTAATACAAACATCGTACGATCCTCTAGGTCGTCAGTGTCACTGAGAAGACCAACGTCGCCGCTGCTTGCCGTCCATGTCCGACTGCTTCTCCCCTGATGGCCATGGCCAACGCTGAGATTCTGTAAGGTCACGCTGTGCGGAAAGTTGAGGGAGGTAGAACTCTGCGATGGAGCTATGGCATGACGCGACTGGGTAGTCGCCTCATTGCTGGCATTTGGTCGTGGCCAAGGCGAAGGTTGCGAGTGGTTAGCAGGTGCAGGCATTTGTGCAGGCAATGCCATTCATGGGGTGGGGATGCTAGATTCTGTAGTAGAGACGATAAACTTGCATTGGGAATCCCGTTAACGAGCTTGTATTATGTAGCCTGTCGTGTTTGAGAGGAGGGCTGAACTGGTTTTGCTGAGGGTAGGGAAAGGCGGGTACGTGCATGTCGAGGAGGGACAGGAAGGGGCACTGATGGGCAACCACTTCATTGCAAGCGTCGATACCACAGCCACATGCTCCTTCCCAGCAAGCTTGAAGTTCGGAAAAGATGCAGTCTCATGAGTCGTCTTGCAATTTTCGTGCAGCACAGGCGGTGAGGCCGCTGTCGACATTGCAGGGAAGCCGTCGAAAAGAACAGAAGACGTGGTGTTGCTGGCCGCGTCGACGTGTTTGACTTTTCCGCTGCAGAACAATACTGCAACGAGCGCTCATAGAGGAGAACGAAGCAGTATCTGCATGAGTAGCGGATAAGACCTTTTTCTACCCAGCGAATGAGTCGTGGCCGCGTGATGATTCATGCTACCAATGGTTCGCGTCACACGGGCCACCCGCTTGCCGCCATATTTGAGTCGATAAGTTGTTTGAGGCCGTTTCTCGACTCAATACATTCGTCTGTGGTACCGCATATCATTTCGTAACACGACTGGCTGCAAGGTAATGACTTGGACTCATGGATGATCGTTCAATATTCGTACTAGTGACATGAGCCCTCCCAATCACCGTCTATACCTTCCAGGTTGGCAGCGTCCGCCTCAAATAACAAAGTTTACCTGCGATTGCCACCCCTTTGTTGCGCCGGAAATGCATAAGAAATATACCCTCGCCATCAGAAGACCAGGCTAGATCGTGAGAAACATCCCACTCGTACCGCCTCTGGCAGGTCTCACAGGGGAGATCTGCTCACCGCCACAGATTCTTGTCGTCTTCTCCGTACAGCAGGACATACTTGAGAATGTCTGACAAGGAAATGACGCCCTTGAGCCTGTTTTCATCGTCCACGACGATTAGTCTGTGCACTCTGCTCTTGCGGATTGTATCGAAAATCGACTCGAGGCGATCGTCCTGGTGGCAGGTGTAGATGCCTGGGCTGTCGTCCGATCGCTTGCAAAGCGCATCACCCACTGTTCCGTCCAGCTCCTCATAAGCGCCTCCTTTGATGCATGGAATGATGTCGACCGCCTCGAACACATTCAGAACCTTGTTGCTCTTGTCCACGATCGGAATGCAGCTGATATTCTGGTCGACCATCAAGCCAACGGCATCGAGAACAGAAGTCATCATACCAGCTGTCACGAGGTTATCGTATGAGCCCAAGCCGATTTCGCGAACGCTCTTCTTCAGCAGTACCGTATTATGTTCGTTGTTGACAGCAATGAACTTCAGGATTCGGTATTGCGTGATGACTGAAACAACCATTTCCTGGCCAGTTTCGTCATCTATGTCGACAAGCGGGATTCGTCGCGCACGAGTTTTGAGCATACGTCTGCAGGCTTCGTAGAGCGGTCGTGAAGGATGTACGGATACCGTTTCTATTGGGATCGCGCCGATTGCTTTCTCGATGGCTTCGTCCAATGTCAGCAGTAACCTCCATATGTCGACCGCCTGAAAGACATACCTCTGAGACTACTCAAGCGGAACTGTTCGAGTTCGCTCATTTCGTCGGGGAATTGGCAGTAGTATCGGATGACGTTGAGGTAATCGGTGCTGGTAAGGATGCCTGCAAACTTGGAGTTTTGTGAATCCCAGAGCGGTGCAGAAACGATTGCTAGTCGCGAGAGGTCAGCTCGAAAGAGCACACGCGTCAAAGGGAAAACAAGATGGCATACAATTCTGGATCATGATGTTCAAGCTCTTCTTGATGAGCAGGTTCGTGTCGAGGACAATAAGGCGGAAGGATAATGGCAAAACATCGTAACTCGTCCGAACTTTAAGAAAATCTCGAATCGCTTTCTGTGTGCACCATGTCTGTCAGCAACTTGTGACAAGATTGTCCCACGCACAGTGCAGCCGAACGACGTCAGGTCGGCAGCGCATGGCGGGGTCCCTGCGGCGAGGACGAGAGAACGTCGCAAGACCGCACGCGACACAGGATCGAGGGGTAAAGACTCACCAGGCCCTGAAGCTGCTCCTTGTCGTAAGGCCCTAGAGAAGGAGGTTGCTGCTCCTGGGAGACCATGGCAGCAGAAGGCGGGTTGCCAGTTCGTTGCGAAATCTTTGGGCGCAGGTAGGATGACGGAGCGACAAATCGAGGAGTGGGCAACTCGTCTGGTAAAGCTGCCAGTGCTGGCGGTTCTGCTGGTGGTGGAGGCGGTGGTGCGGCGTCGGTAGCTGGTTCCGGCGGAGGGATGGCAGCGGCCGGGTCGGACGTCGCGCGCGTGTCTGTCTCACTCACAGTCGGCAGGGTGGTAAAAGCGCCACTAAAGTGTCTTTGGGCAGCCGAATCATCGATTGGCGTTGTCGTCTGTGCTTGTTCTTGCGTTTGGGCTGAGACTGTTTCTTGTGCCGTTGCTGTTGTGTCGCCTTGGGCTGGGGCTGGTACCTCTTGGTGGCGCTCACCATCAACCTCTATCGCGCCCTGGTCCTGGCCCGGCGCCCTGGCAGCCATCGTGGCGTCGTTTTCTGGCACTGGTACTACTGCTACTGGTTCGGTTGTCGTGGCGTCAGTGGTAGCGGCAGTATTTGTGGCATTCGGTTCGAAAGCGGCCTGGGCCTGGACTTGGCCAGGTTGAGCGGTGGAATCGGGTTCGAGCGCAGTGGCACTGGCAGCGTCGGGTGCGGGGTCCAGCTCAGCAGCAGCGGGAACGTCTGGTGGCTGCGTCGACATTGTAGCATCGTCTGCGACTCGTGCATCGACGTCTGTTGTCATCTTTTCGGCCATGCAAGGAATAGCCCTGAGATGCTTGTGCTGTTTGGCTTTAGATGACAGGGGTAGAGTTTGGCGGTCGAGGAGGCGTCTCTACCAAGTGGCTTTTGGCGGGAAACGCTGCAGGTAGGTAGGTATTCAGTTCGGTTGGGAGGGCGCACCACTGGTCGCCTCCGTCGAAGTGCACGGCCAGTCCAGGGAGCGAAGGTCGCGTGAGGTGAAAGCAGAGACGGATGAAGATTGGGGTCGAGGAGATGATGAGTCGTACGCCCAGGCTACGGCGATAGCTATAACGTGGAGATACGACCGTGCACCAGATAACCCTCAATCCCTCATTGACGCAACCTGGGGTAAGGCGCCCTGGGGGTTGATAAAGCGGCGATGCTGATAAGGGACGGGCGGAACCCCTGCGCCTTGAGTCGTCAGCACAGATCTGGTCGATAAAAGATCAGAATCACAAGAGAGGCCGCATAGACAGGTGAAGCATGATTCAAGGTCGAAAGTCAATTGCAGAGGCGTAGTTGTGTTTGCCATGTCTGCATCTCTCAAACTGCCCCAAGCCATCATCTGTAGGGACGTCGATCAGCTGAAGCGCAACCCGGAGGAAATGCGCCGATTTGCACCACCGGAGGCGCACCCGAACCTATGACTTCATTCGAATATTTCCAAGAACTCAGAGTGGGAGGGCAATCACCATAAAGCCGAATATCACTAGTCGCAATGAGAGAATCTATACGGCTCTCTGATAGCATACCTTAGGCGACGATGCACACGCAGACCACGCCCTCCAGGTGTCCGAGTCGCTGTCTCAAAATGATAATCAATTTTCTGCCACAAGATCTCTGTGACTTTCCATTGTTCGTCCATGATTATTTTTCGCTTCCATGTCCTTTTCTTTCTCGGCTTCGGAAGGCCCATATACTGGTTTCACTCATACGAGCTCAGCTCGCTGCAAGGATAGGCCTGTCGGGGCTTGGGTTGGCCTGCATCGTCGTCACGGCAACCGCCACCAACAACATCCCACCTCACTCCACGCTGCTTCACGCCTCCAGCTCTCGCAGCTTGTCTTCCCATCAGCTCAACATCAATTGTCTTTTCCTTTCTTGAAGCTCCTTTTTTTCTCTTCAGTCGCAATTTACACTTTTTCCCAGGCACACTGTCACCTCGCATCCTACCCAATGATTGAATGACTTCACGCTCGGGCCGCTGTTGAATCACGTGTACCGCGCTGGTGATCAGTTGCACACCGGGGACGCGATGGAACAGACCAGAAAAGCCGACCGTCCTCGTCATCAACGTTCGCAGTCTGCTCTAGTTTCGGGTTTCGCCCAACCTTCAAAACAACACGCAGCTTTCCCCTACTCCCCGTCTTTCGACCTGCCCCATCGATCCCACGACGCAATGGCCCCAGGCCACTTCGCGAAGAACAACCCTGGAGCCCTGGGTGAGCTCCAGCAGAACCAGCAAGAGGCTGCACCAAGATCACCCAGAAAGACCAAAGAAGAACTACTCCACGAGAGGGGCCGCTCACAGTCACCCATCAAGAGCTCGAGATTCCCACTACCGAGCGATGCTGCGTCCAAGGCGAAATCCCGAGATAACTCACCAATCAAGCAGAAGAAGTCCGGCACGGGCCTTTCTGGGCTTCTTTCGCGACCGAAGTCACTGAAGAATTTGTACAAACTCTCCACCGACGACGTCCAGCTGGCGAAGGACAAGGAGAACAAGGAGCCCCAAAGCGCTGGACCGCCACCAATTTTCGCACAATTCTCCTCAGATCAGTCATGGCGACACGGACTGGCAGAAAGTACGAGCATCGAGGCGGTTCCATCACCAGAAGCGGCAACCCCGCAGATGCGCCCTGGCTTCAAAGAGAGGCCAAAGTCTTTCCAAGTGCCGATGATGTCAAACAATTCTTCGGCAACGTCCTTGTCGCCCAGCAAGGGCAGCATGGAGAAGGACTCGCGAAAGAACTCCGAGGAGAAGGCGTCTTCCAAAAGCCAGCGCGGTCGCATGATGAACGCTTTCAGCACGTTCAGCCACAAACGCACCAAATCAGAAGCGTCAAGTCCAGCAACCACACCGATGGAGCAGACCTTAGATCCGAAGGACATCGACAAGCACCTCGAAGCGATGCTTGATCGCCGCAATATTCCTGAAAATCAGCGGTACAAGATGCGCAACCTCACCGACACGATCAAGATGGAGTTTATCCGCCAGGATTGGGCCGAGATGCAGGCTGCCAAGGTTGAGCGGCCAGGCACAAATGACAGCAACAAGAGTGCAGACGATACTGCAGTTGGCTCCGATGCAGAGGATGACAAGGATAAGCCGAAGCGTACTCGTGGACGCAGCTTCACCTTTACTCGTGGAAAGAAGGATGGCCGCTCGTCGAGCAAGAAACCAAAGGGCGACGGCACGCTGGGACGCCACTTCAGGAGCCGCTCAACAGATAGTGTTGCAAGCGAGAGACCGTCATCAGCTGTGTCAACACCAAGCACCGGTATCCTGGCCAAGATCAAGCTGCACCAAGGGCCATCTGACTACGTGGGTTACTTGAGGAAGGTTCAGAAGCCCGAACTTGTTGAGGTCGGAAAGCTGCACAAACTTCGGCTACTTCTCCGTAACGAGACTGTGGCTTGGATCGAGGACTTCATTCAGCAGGGTGGCATGATGGAAATTGTTGGCTTGCTGGAGAGAATCATGGATGTCGAATGGAGGTATGAAGCGATTCCGGACTTGACCTCAATGAGTTACTAACGTTCTACAGGGAGGAGCATGAAGACGCGCTTCTTCATGAGAATTTGCTCTGTCTGAAGGCGCTGTCCACGACCGCGAGAGGCATGCAGTACCTCGACACAATCCAGGGTACCCTCTTCCCGAAGCTGCTGGGCATGCTCTTCGACCCGGAGCGCAAGGGTCCTAGCGAGTTCACCACTCGGAACATCATCACTTCGGTCCTCTTCGCCTACATCCAGTCGGCCCCCATCAGCGAACGGACAATTCGTGCTCAGCGCGTTCGGGGCTACCTGCGTGATCCCGAACCAAAGGATGATGCACGACCGCTACCATTTGTCATGGAGATGAGACAAGAAAGGCCCTACCGGGTGTGGTGCAAGGAAGTTGTCAGCGTCACCAAGGAAGTGTTCTGGATCTTCCTTCACAACCTTAACGTAGTCGCCCTGCCCACGGATAAAGGCTACATCGCGCCTGCGAAGATTAACACAGCTACATCTACGAATGACAGCCCAGCGACCGGTTACATGACGCAGCACTTCCCGAATGAACGTCCTCCCGTTCCCGCGGCACCCTATGTCGGCGGCGTGGAATGGGACGCAACCAACTACCTCGCCTCTCACCTCGATCTCATGAATGCAATCCTCGCCTGCACTCCACAGCAGACAGACCGGAACCAGCTACGCGGTGAATTCCGTATTTCCGGCCTAGAACGCTGCATGGGCGGTAGCTTGAGATTGTGCAAAGAGAAGTTTTACGGCAGCGTACATGATGGGCTAAGGACATGGGTTGCCGCCGCGGCAGCCGACGACTGGCCGATCAAGGATGTCAGATACGGTCCGCCACCGGAGGCCAGGTCACCGAAGAAGACTGCCGGTGCTGGGCAGAACAACAAGGGCGGCATCGCGCCCAAGATTGAGATCCCAAAGCTGGATCTAGGACTGGAGAAAGGACAGCCGGCACGTGATGCCTGGTTGTAAATGGTCTTCGTCTCCGGCTCATGAAGAGTGGAAGGCGTCGACAGGGGTTGTCGACTGCATTAGGGTCGCTTCACGCTGCCAACGCACATTGTCATGATGGTGGTGGAGCATGGAAAAGGGCATTGGCACGGTTCTCATCATGCGGTTCATTTTGGGTCAGGGTTTCATACGGAGTTCTCATGTCTTTTGGTTTGTTACTGGTCTGGTTTATGATCGCTTTTCGCAGCGTAGGGCTGTTCAGGGCCTACGCCGGCATGTCTCTTGATGAAATAATGAGAACACAAAGAGAGAAACAGAAACTCCTCGAAAGTGCGAAAGCCCCTGTGCATGTGCATGAATGTAGAATTCAAGGGCCAGAGACATGCGGTGCCGGGACAGTGTTCGGGTGCACTCGGCTGGAGGAAGCTCATCCTCGTCATCCTGCACTCGAGCACTGGTCACCTTTGATAAAGATAGGTGCGTCTCGTGGCGGTACACGACACAGAAGATTCCAACGCCTTTTTCTTGATGCACCCCTGTTCACTCAAGGTTTGCAAGCTGACCAGTTATGTAGTGGTCTCTCTTGGGAGGTGTGTATCAGACCAACCGGCGGTGTGGTTCGCAGGGACAATGACTAGGGTGTTCGCATTAGGGCGAGGGCCTCTTAAGTTTCCGGGACAAGGTTTCTGAGTCAGGTTCGAGCTGTAGTCTAGCGGAATCATTGCATCATAATGCATGATGCATGGTTTCGTGGTCAATGGACACCTATATAAGAGAGTTGCAGCCGAGAAGATTTGTCCTGCGTGGCACCTTACGAGGAACTCAACTCTTCAGGACTAGGTAGCGAATGAGATGAATGGTATCGGGACGGGGGCCGGATGAAGCTTTCGGCAGATGGAGTACGCATACGCGCCGCATGAATTTATGGATTAGCCGGTAACTCAACTTTCCGTCGTATCTCGAGACACGGTGAGCAGGAAACTTCTTCAAATATGCCGGTTGACCGCCCATAATCCGGATTTCGTGCCAGATGCGAGATTGTGCACCATGACGCGGGGGTGTGCAGAATGTAATAAGTGGCCGATGTTCAAGGCGTCCAGAGTGCCTGGTTGTGGTTGTGCATGGATTCTTCCTATGGTAGTCTAACCTCATATCCTGAGAGCTCTTATCAGGTGATCTATAGTAGAGCCTCAAGAAAGCTAACAGTCTGCGTGAGGTCGTGTTGTATTCACTGCTCCGATTTTCCGTCTTTGCCATGGGCTCTGTTCTTTAGCACATTTGCAGTGTCCATCTTTCTATGTGATTCCTAACACAGCCTTCTCCGTCATCTCACGTGAGCGACTTGACGTGTATACCAGAGAATCTAGGCCAAGGGCCCGAGACTATTTGCCTATGTTCAGAAGCCCTGATCCATAACGATCCAAGAAGCAGTCTGAGTTTGAGTTTTATGTTTGTGAAGGAAAATAGTCTCATCATCCCGAATATCTTCGGATCACATATCAAGAGTCAAGCTCCCAGGTTGCTGTCGAGTACCTTAAGCTTCAATGATTCATGCTCGGTACTGTGCCGAGATATGTACCGGTTTATTAGATCACGCAACGTTTCATAAGGCTATTGGGAAAGGTGACGAGAGCTAAGAACATTGGATACTCGGCGAAGACACAGGTGGGTATGAAGCTAGAAGAGTTGTCCGAGATGGAGGATGCGTAAATACTAGGAACGACCAAGCGCAACAGCTAGCTTTCCTGACCTTCCTCTTCTTCTCAGGCATATGTTCCAACTGACGTCAGTCGGCGATATATGACATGGCCTAGGGCATTTCCGTCACTCTTGCAACTTAGAGTTCCCCTGAGCTAACCAGCTCCATCGGCTATGCTGGTTAGTGTCGTGTACTTTTGGTCCCTCGCCAAGACAGCGAACCTGGACGGATGATCGTCAAAGGATCGAAGATATCCTGCCTAATTAGTACGAAAGAGTTCCTGTGACAGATGATCTGCCGCTATAAGGCCGGTACCTGCTGGGCTGGGGCCTAATCTGTCTACCATGACCAAGGGTGCAGATCGACGTGTAGGCACATTCGGGGTCTCCGATCACAGGCTGCCTGATTGATTGAATGATCTCACACGATATCCATTGAATTGATGATACACTCATATGTTGCAATCCATGCATTCGTCCTCTCTGTGCACAGGTGCAACAGCTGACGTTCCTATCGTAAGCCAGGTGCGCCAGAACCATGTCAACGCGCAGTGGCTGAAACAACGAGATGTATTTGCTATCCCTGAGGGCAAGAATGGTCTGAGCAAAGCGGAGTCGTAGAGAAGGAGTCGTAGAGAAGGGCTAAGTTGTTCGAAGGATTCGAAACCAATGAACCCTAACGCATAGCCTACTACGCTAAAGTCCGATTTTGGGCAATAATTATGCTCTCTGATGCGACGATCAGGGACTAATAAATGACATCGTAGTCACCACGCAGCCGTTCGTAGGCATGCTCAGAAGCTACGGGCTCGTGGAAGGTGCGGCAACGTGACGAGACGATTCGATATGATGCTTATGCGCACGATCCTGTCATGATGTTCTGAGCATCTTGGCGATCCTTCTGGGCGCCGTGCATCATCTGCAGTTCGTCTATAAGAAGGGTTAGTTGTCCCCGAGAGATCACAGAACGCTCAGCTCAACAAGCACATCTCTCTCAAGCATCACTTTCCGTCCACCCATCACCGTCTACCCATCACTTCAAGAGTCGCTCTGCCTCGTTATCTTCAACATGAAGTTCAGCATCGCCACCCTCCTCCTGCCTCTGGCTGCTTCGGCTTCCACTCTCCAGCGCCGAGTCACTTGGGACGAGTACCACGCCGAGTCGCAGGTCCTGTCAGACGATGGCCTTTGCCGCAGCTACGCGACTACTCAGCCTCCAGCGCAGGCCGAGGACCTTGTCCTGTGCGAATGGTACTGCGCCTCTGCCAGAGACATCTCGACCGACCAGGGCACCTTCAGCTGGACCTGCTTCGCCGACACTGGCGACAGCGCACCGACCTTCCCCGACCCTGATGGAGTCAGGTACAAGATGGGCGAGTGCAAATGCAATCACCCCGTCATCAACTTCATCGGCGACACTTTTGCTGAGGCTCTGCCTGCTATCGGCCACGTCACCTGTGCTGTGTGGAAGCTGGCTACTTCTGAGGCTGCCCAACTTATCGCTGGCACGCCGTTCAAGGCTGCAACTGCCACCCAAACTCTGATCAAGGTGGCCAAACAGATCAGCAAAATCAGCGACAATGGCGGCTGGGAGGATTGGGTCCGTCGCGTTTCTGAGGATGCTGGAGCTTGCGACTTTAGCCCTGCGCAGCTGTTCCAGGACTTCACTGGTATCAGCGACGAGGACATTGCAGCCGTGCTGTGAGTGGCGGCTACATGATGAACGGTGGATGTTGCTTGGTCAAGGAGTGCAAGCATGTAGGGGGGTGGAATACAGTGGGCTCAGATCGGATGACAGGGATCTCAGGCCCCTCCAAAAAAGTAATGTAGCCAGGCTGTATGGCTCATCTTGCATTCTTGTAAATAATCTCTACTCTCTCAACGTCACTTCAATTTGTATTTCGTGATGCTCAGAATTCAAGAATTATTGAACATCCATCCTTCAAATAACGTCATTGAGCCTATGTTTTAACTGACTCTGCTTCGTTTGAAAGAAAGGGGGAAAAAAAGAAAATCCTCAAGTTTACGCGTCGGATGTTGGTGCCTGTGCCTGTAGCTACCCTGAACGAAGCACGTGGTCCTGGAGCGTCATCGCCCGGAATTCCAATGGAGCCTGGAACCTGGAAACCCGAGTCGAGAACGGGAGTTCTGATAAAGGTCACCAGACAGCCATCGTCATTGTCTTCGACTGATATCGACTTCTCTTTAAGCTTCGTATGGCTGCCTCTTGACCTTACCCCAACAACTTCATACCTCCCCTAAGGTACTCGAGCACCTTCAACTCTTCTCCCAGTTTCCAGTTGGGCCTACCTGAGCCTAGTACGCCCAACTCCGCCACTGTCTTTGTTCTCCATCAAACTCCGGCAGCGTCATCCCGCCTCGACAGTTCAATATCCTGCCGGAACCGAATTCCATCTCATATTCTCTTCTCCCGTCGTCTGATATCTAGACCAGGACTGCTCCCAGGCATATTCAGCAGCGACGCCACACTCAGCAACCCCGTCCCCCGGCTCCCTTCCGGCACCGAACGCCTTACCTGAAGCCAAGCCGCTCTTGGCCACCTCACCGCATCGACGCACCCTGCCACCATCCTCCATCGAAACTATTCGCAACAACTGCATCTACCTCACATAGCCCAGACCTGATTCGCGGTCTGATCACCACCATCCACGTGACCGCCAGCAGGATTTCCAGCAGCTGTCTACTCTGACTGGCGTCTCTCAACAGTTGTGCAGGCAATATCCATCCTACTGAGCCCTGTCGTCTCGCGATTCAGGAACCAGCTTCGCCGACTCTGAGCTCGAGCCCCTCCCCCGCAGCCGTTCACACCTCACTACCACTCGGGCCGCTTACTTCCCATACGTCCGTCACATCGCCATCACATCACGAGTTTGGTGTCTCGTGAGCCACGACCACAAACTCCGAGTGACATCCTGTTCGTCTTCCAATCCCCGTCTCTCAGTCCTCGACCCTCTAACCCGCATCTTCGCAGCCGTTCCGAACCTCGACTGTCTCACGCCGCGACCCACACCATCTTCCATATACTCCGCTCTCCAACAGACACACTTACGCACGTTCAGCACACACATTCGCTCAGCTCTCACACAAGCATCCACGTCCGACGAAAGTAACTCTCCACCATCCAAGGCCCGGCCCATTCTCGACAGCTCCCGAATCTTTTTCACTGCAGTCACGGCTTAATTCGCGATTGGCGTCTTCCCCCTTTCTACTTCGCTTCCGGCACACCCACCACCCCTGCTGAATCAAGGGCCACTCGCGAGGCACCTTTTGCCCTTCTTTTGACTGCCCCAGAAGACGTGCGTCGAACGACTCCTACTGGGTCACTGCCAAATCCTCGTCACTGAATCACCACATCCCACACCCAGCCCCGACTCGGACTAGGGACGCATCATTACCTTTATAACTCGACCCACGAACTCATTCGGCTGCGCTAGAGCCTGGGCTTGCCTTCCCGGGACCCAGTCATGTCCATCAAGTAACTATACGCATTTTCCTTGATTACTTCTGCCCCTCTCTTACTTCCTGTTCTGTTCAAAGACCATTATCCTCATCTGCACTCATCATTCCTGCGTTCATGACACGATAGTGTCCCTGCGGTTATACCATCTCTGATAGCCGACCACTCACTTCACCTGCATCAACCCCGTCTCATCTCACCCAAGACGTCATTCCACCATAACACTGGGCTTTCATGGTCCGATGGACAATCCCCAAGCTTTCCTTGTCGCGAGTCCCCGAGACAATCGTCATACGGATCCTAACAATGCCGATAGTTGGGTGATGCTGAACGAGGGTGGGTTCGTCAAGTTGGGCAACGAACGGATACTGCAGAAACTCGAGTCTCGCATATCGTGCGACTTGTCAGTGCCGTCAGAACTGAGATCAAGATGTCCCGCCTTCCACCGTAAGAGCGACAAGGGCACTTTATTTCTCACCAATAAAAGAGTCAGTCGGGATTCTACACATCAAAGATGCACCCGCTTACCTTCAGTTCTGCGCAGATTGTCTATCTACCAGCAAAACCAACGCAGGAGCCCAAATTCGAATCATTCAGCGCACCAATCCTCAAGTTTCAAGACTCGTCAACAAGCAGCAGTATGTGGTGGGGATGTAAGTTCACTGCTCACAAAAGCAACACATAAGGTCACCCCGTACTGACTGGTCGCTCCAGGGGTCTGGAAATCTGACTGCATCCCCGTCTCTGGTGGAGGCATCCCACCTGACATCCCGCGGGTTGAAGTCAAATTCACCTTCTCCGACGGCGGCATGATGGACTTCAATGAAACGTACATCAGGCTGCGGGAACGACTGTACCAGTACCAGGAGATGCGTAGAGAGATGGGCCCTGGTGCCGATGTTCCAGATGAGCCGCTGCCAGCGTACGAGGCAGCGGGCGCATCTGCACCAGATAGTACATTAGCACCAGAACCACCAAACAGATCAGAAAGCTCGGCAAGCCGGAGAGGACCTGACGAGCCACCGCCGGGCTATGATGAGGCACAAGCGCAGCAGATTAGCAACCGGCTCGAAGACCATATCCGAGAGGAAATTGACCGAGGTGGAAGGGACGACTAAAAAGACATTGGCCGCTCGAAGGGATTAAGCCCGTGCTAAGATACAAAACGGCTCATTTGGGAATCGCGATTTTGATGAAGCAAGCATGAGTACTGTCATTTGGTGTGGCGGATGCTCGCCTACGCACTTTGGAGTTCGGCGTTGTACTGGCATGGCAGCTCGTCCAGTACTTGAAGCATCATCAAAAGTACTCGAATTGAAGCAACAATGATTTGAAACATATTGACACGCATTGACAACACGATTGACTCATTTGATGATCGTAGTCCGTATTGCTGGTGAACATGGAAGCTCTAGTCACGTGATCCGCAGCCAGACTTTTGCCGGACCCGATCGACCAATCACGACGCCCCAATTCCCAAATCGCACGGTACCCGTTTCTTTCGACCTCCCGACCGAGAGAGAGCTTTCCCGAGGATTTTATATGACGCTTCATCCCCGATCACCCCTTCCGCCGCCCATCCTACGCACCACCACGCAGCGCGCCGAGAGGGCCCGAATCACTGATCTCAGAAGGAAGAACAGAATCAGCACAACACATCGCCACAATGGGTATCTGGGACGCGTTCACGGATATGGTCGAGGCTGTGACGCCCTGGAGCGTCGTTGAGGCCGAGGCTCCAGCTGAGGACACCAAGGTATGACGGGATGCGAGCGATTGCTCGGCGAGACCTGCTAACAGACTTTCTTGTAGGAGGAGACTAGCGAGCCCGAGACCAAGTCTGCCGACGATGCCGACGAGAAGGCCGACGAGGCTGCTGAGGACGCACCCGAGTCCGAGGACGCTTCCGAGGAGAAGGATGAGGAGGAGGAGGAAGAGGAGGAGGACGAGGATGAGGAGGATGAGGAGGACGAGGAAGAGATTGTCGACCCCAAGGAGACTCTCGAAGAGGGTGAGTTGTTTTACCCCGGGATCTCTCGGCCGTTAGTGCCGTCGTTCAGCATGGCTGCTTTGTCGTGCGACTGGCGCAAGCGAGAAACGGGAAGACTCTACAACATTTGGAACTGGTGACTGACGATGAGCAGAGTGCAAGAACGCACCCCAGTGCGCCCCGGCCAAGCACCACTACGACGACTGTGCTGCACGCGTGCAGAAGCAGGAGGCTGAGGGAGAGGTCACCGAGGACTGCGTTGAGGAGTGTACGTTCCCCCTTTCCTTTCCACCTTTCCAAGTCCGCTCGACACGTACAAGCACCGCGCCCATAACGGCGCCGTACTTCTAGCTGCACGGTGCAGAAACGTATTGCTGAAAGGACTTTGGTTCTTGGGCTTCATGCCGATAAGGTTACTGACAAGTGTGTCCATCAATAGTCTTCCACCTCGCCCACTGCGCCACCGCCTGCGCTGCGCCGAAGCTCTGGTCGAAGCTTAAGTAAATTACGAATAGTCTCCATTGAGGGGCACGAAGACGATCAAAAGCGGCCTTTACGACGACAGGATTCCATTGCTCGCTCTCGACTTGACAACATATCGCTGCCGAAGCTACACGGGCAAAGGAATGGGCGTGGGCCGCCTCTTTGGAAATCTTCTGTACGATTCATCTGATGGAAGAGATGGGTGTTGTTGTTGGTGGTAGTAGAAGTATATCATTGTTGTTGATGCTGGTTCTGGGGGTTGGGAGTGGTGCCTGTATTATACGTTGCAGCGGCTCCTAGAATAGAAATCTTCCTCTCCCTGTCTATTACCATGGTCGAGTCTGCTAGTCCTTGTCAGACGCTTGAGTGTCAGGCTGTGACATTTTGACATATCGGAGACCGTCATGTACCAAGCGCCCAAGTTTTGCGACAGGCTGCCACGCCGTTCATCCACGAAGAACGAGCGTGGGAATACGCAAGTGAAGCGCCCGAGATCTCCGTTTCTTGCTGCGCTCGAGAACACGCGGCTTGGTGCAAGTCTAGCGATCACATGAGGACTGTATTATCACCGTTCGCATGTCGAATGAAGATCTTCCATCCGTTTATTTCGCTTCATGAGCTGTCACTCGCCATCTGATCCCTGAGATCCAGGCCCGAAGAGGACGCGTTTGCGACTTTCAGTCTACGCATCAACATCCTGAAGCAGACCTGAGAACACCGCCAAGGATCGTCAACCGGCTCGTGCTCCCGTCAAGTCCTCAATAGCGGAGAACGAGATGAACCATACGCTTGGGCAAGGCTTCTAGAAGTGGTAAGATGCAGTCGCGCAGAAACAGGTGAAACGCAATGTCAGCAAATGGGGAGGTTTTGGAGTGCATGAATGATCAGAGTGTCGAGGCTGAAACTGGAGGACGAGCGGGTGGATTCGCGTTTGGCGCGTGGAGTCTTTCGAGTCAGCAACACGTTGGAGATCGACACTGGACGGAAAATCCGGCAGATGGCTGAAAGTTAATGGAATCAAATACAGGTTGGAGATGTGGCTTGCATTGCCTTGTAGAGGCAGTGGTTCGTTATCAGACAGGGTAGAGGGCAGAAGAGGGAGGGGAAGCAACCTGGAAGTGAAGTGGTGGCTGCATGAAAGCCGAGGCACACATTGGAGGAAAGCTAAACATGGCAGATCAGCTCGTGACAGCTCCTCTTCGTCTTTCTCTCGACTTGATTCTTTCAAATGTTCTCCAGAGATTAAAGACATCAATTGCGCTGCGCTGTAGATGCCCGTGGTCCTCTCCAGCTGGATGGTCCAGTTATTCAGGCCCACGTAAGGCGCATGTCAGATCCCTGACAGCAAGCTTAATTGCTAGTAGCTAAGGGGTAAATCCGTGTAAGACATCTCACCTGAAATGTCGAGCTATATTGTCCCAAGCTCGACTCCCAACCACAGCGGGCGACTCGATTCGGGGGGTTATCTTGGGGTGTCGTCAATGTGTTGGCGGGCGAGGCGAAGCGAAGCGAAGCGAGGAGGGGGAGAGCAGGGATGGGCTGCCTTGTGGAGGAGGAGACAGGGTCGCATCCCATCCGCATCCTGGTGGGAATCTAGCCTTTGCATTGACCAGAATCCGAGGGGGGACGTGTGCGTCTGCGTGTGCTTGATGTAGTGCTATTCCTAGCAGGGTGACAATCCCTCTGCCGCTTCATTATTATCCGTCGTCCCGGCCACGAGCTCATTTACCTCTTCGCCGACCCAACCTACCATCCCTCCTTTCAGTCGTCAACAATACCCTCGTCCTCGAACCGCTTTCTCGAACCGCTTTCTCATCTTCCCAAGACAAACCCATCGCGATATACACATACACACACGACATATACCCGCTGGGCTGGTCCCAGAATCCCATCGCCGCCGCCCAGCATGCCCTCCAAACGATTCTGGCGACGTTCCGACGATAAAGTGCCACCACCCGTCTACGACCACACGCAAGAACAGAGCACCTCCGACAGCGACCCCAAAGGCATCGCCCTGCACGATCGTCGCCCCACGGCCTCCAGCTCCAGCGAGCCAGATGCGCTTCATCAGGTCACGACGGCGCAGTCGCAACAGGCGCTGAGTAATGGGAGCAGTACAGCGCCCGGCGGGGGGTATAGGACGTACAAGAGGAGGTGGTTTGGGTTGGTGCAGATGACATTGATGAATGTCGTCGTCTCGTGGGGTGTAAGTCGTCATTTCATTCGCCGCTCCTAATGATTGTTATCAAGTTGGCGTGTGGTTCTGTGGTGTCGCATTCTGGGCGCTGTGTCGCGTGCACCAAGTTGGAAGCTCACGATAGCTTCACTTGTCTGCTACAGCTTGCGATAACGTCTTGGCGAATGGCCACACCTTTTCTTGACGCTTGGAACTGTCAAATCGTCGCGAATGTCTTTTCTACACGTCAAGCGACGTTGATTTTATGGGACAATAGTCTCAGAGCCTGGTCCGACATCCAGAGCCTCGTCGGTGGCTCACCAACCACACGCCTCCGTTCCTGCATCTCAGCCAGCCACATCTTACCACTCGTCCAATCCATTTCATCGCATCTGTATCCCTTTGGAAAGCTACAAATCGCTAACCCTTACGTTTTCAGTGGCTCACCTACGCGCCAGTCGCCTCTCACGCCGCGACGTACTACTCCGTCCGCGAATCCTCCATCAACTGGCTCTCCACCGCCTTCTTCCTCTCCTTCATCGTCGTCTCACCTCTCGTCCTTCTCGCCCTTCACCACCCTTCTGGTCTGCGCATCTCTCTCTCCGCCGCTGCCCTCCTCGTTCTGGTGGGGAATTGGGTCCGCTATGCTGGCGCCACGGAGAAGTCTGAACGCGGAGGCAGCACGGAATCGAGTGGGAGGAACGGCTTCGCTCTGGCGATGGCTGGGGAGATTCTCATTGGGTTCGCTCAGCCGTTTGTGTTGGCAGCGCCGACGAGGTATTCCGATTTATGGTTCACCGCGAAGGGGAGAGTGGCTGCTACGGCGGTGATGAGTTTGGCGAATCCCCTGGGTGCGGCGTTGGGACAGCTGATCAACCCGTTCTGGGTCAGCGAGTCCAAGGACGTGTCAAATATGGTTCTCTACGTCTCCATCATTGTAAGTTTTCCCTGTATTCTCTCATTCAGCACCAATGCAGCCCAAGCATGTCCACCACAGACACATAAGCGACAGCCTCAGCTAACATCTTCGAGTCAACCGTCGCCTCCCTTCCCTGCTTCTTCATCCCTCCTCGACCTCCAACCCCCGTCGGACCCTCCTCCAACACACCCAAGCTCCGCCTCCGCGCCTCTCTTCCCGCTCTTCGCTCTCTCGAGCTTTGGCTCATCCTCATCCCCTTTTGGGTCTACGTCGGCTTCTTCAACTCCCTCTCCTCCCTTCTCAACCAGATCCTCAGTCCCTACGGCTTTTCTGATGATGAAGCCGGCATTGGCGGAGCTGTGCTCATCGTCGTCGGTCTCCTCACCGCTGCCGTGACATCTCCTATCATCGACCGCACGAAGAAGTTCCTGCTCGCCATCAAGATATTCATCCCGATCATTGCCGGATCGTACCTCATCTTCACTTGGATGCCAGAGACAAAGGATATTCCAGGACCGTACGTCATTCTCGCCCTTCTTGGCGCCTCATCATTCGCTCTCGTCCCTGTCGCACTAGAGTGCCTGATTGAGCTCTCTCACCCTCTCAACCCAGCCGTCACGTCCACATTCGCCTGGGCAGGCGGGCAGCTCTTCGGTGCCATCTTCGTTCTCGTCAGCGATGCGCTCGTCGAATCAAAGGACGCCTCTCCACCAAAAAACATGAAGCGCGCGCTCATCTTCGAGGCTGTCGTTGCTATGGTCGTTGCGCCGCTGCCGATGGTACTGGGACTGTTTGGAAGGCAGAAAATGGTTGAGTTGAGGAGAGTGAGATCGGATGAGGCGGGAGCGGCTCATCATGTTGAAGATGCTTGAGATTTAATTATCTTGTTATCTTGTTTCGCTGGGGTTCCAAAGTTTCAGGACAATGTATGCGGGCGTTTTCTATGATTTTTAAGTTGCTGTCTGATAGCAGGAGGAGTTCAGGGGTTCATCAAATTCTCCAAGTCTTTGCTGGATTGGATGTGATTAATGATTAGTGATATAATATACCCTCTACGCTGATTTTCTACTCATGCACTGCCCAGCCTTGGTCGTGCTTTTCGCCATCAGCAGATGACTCTCATCGTTTCCCGTTCACCGAATGCTTGCCGTTGATCTGCTGCTCGAGCATCCCCTTCTCCCCGGCAATCTCCTCCCAGACACCCCTCAGCCTCTCCATCTCTTTCCAGGCACCCTTGCCCAGCTCCTCGAACTCCTTCACATCCTCCTCCGTCGTATCCTTGACCTTCCAATGCCGTCCCACACTCATATGCAAAGCTCCTTGCGCCGTGTCCGCCCTGATCGACTCTTGATCCGTAGGCCGGCCCTCCCAGCCCCATCCCGGGACTTCAGTACGTTTCACGCCCTCGCGCAATGCTCCGTCGACTGAAGATCCCCACTTGACCCGCTCGGCGTCTTGTGCGTCCAAGCTAGCTTGCGGCTCCATGACAATGTAGCCTGCCGACTTGGAACCTTGGTAGCTGTTCACGCAATGCCATGGTGATCCAAGCCATCTCGCGAGCTCCAGGACCAGCTTGTACGCCCACATGAGGAACCACGGAACAGGGAAGAACGTGCTGGCGACCACACCGGGGTGTGTAAGATACACCTTCGGCCTGACCGGCTTCTCCTCCGCAATGGCCTTATCGTCAGGCGTGAGCCAAGTGCGGGAGTGGGGGTTTGAGGATGGGAGCGAGGCGGTAAGCGAGAGGACGTCGGTGAGGCGCTTGGCGGATTCGTAGGCGGCAGGGTTGGAGAGGGCTTGGGGATCGGACAGGTCAAGGCCGACTGCTTCAATGCTGGAGGACCAAATGACGCGGGCGGGGGGGATGTTGGAATTGGATGGGCGGCAGAGAAGAGGAAGCATGGCGTGTATCAGGAGGTAGTGGCCGAAGACACAGGCGCAAAAGACTTCACCGAGAAGAGGTTTGGCGGGCTGTGTTTCTCATTTGTTAGCAGATTGCCCGAGCCATATTTTCGGCCTGAAGAGAGATTGGGTGCCCTCGGTCTGCGCAACTTACGTAGTCATAGCCCGGCTGCTCGTTAAGCAGCCTCGTCGGCATCGGAACCTTGAAGTTAGGCCACGTCACCGACCACTGAATGCCCATGGTCACAAACTGCCAGATCGCGCCAAAGAGGCTGAAGCCCGTCCAGCCTCCAAAGCCGGCATTGCACACAATAGCATCAATCCTCGGCAGCCTCACGCCCTGAAGGTACTCGCCCTCAAGACCCTTTGGGTTGCTCAAGTCCCCATTGCAAAGCCTGTCTGCCACGTCCAACACGCCCCTCACATCGCACAGGTCGACCTGTGGTGACAGAACGTGTACGCGATCGATGACCGTCTTGGGGTCGTAAGCTGCGCTGGATGTCGTGGTAGATGCGGCGCGCTTCTTGAGAACAGAGGATGTATGTGCGACCTTGGACACGTAAGCTCGCAAGTGGGAAATCGTGTCGAGAGCTTTGGAGGCGGATCGGGTTGTTGGGAGAAGGATGAGGTGGGCGGTCAGGGGTCGGGTGGTAAGAAAGTCGTCGATGAGACGCTCGCAGGTGCCGAGACCAATGCCACTATAAGAATCACGTCAGTCTAAATTGCATGATAGACAAGCGAAGGGTCCTGATGGGGGTGTGTTGAACTGACCTGTTTGCGCCGGTGACGAGGACGAAAAGCTGTTCCTCCGGAGGGGCAGCATCCCAGGGAGCAGCCATGGCGGCACGTCGTCGATTGAGCGTCTTCTGAGCTATGCTATAGACTTGAACTATAGTGCAGAATCCCTTCCAAGAGGCCTGGGCCGAGAATGAAAGAATCAATGGGCGAAGTCGTGCGCAAGACAGAAGAAGGCGTTGTCGAGTTTATCAACAGCTGGCGGCGGGCAGAAAAGAAAGATGGCCCCCGGTCGATCTCCTACAGATCCCACCTAAAGGGACTGGACCCTGCAACTAAGGTACCTGAAGGTCAGGTACCCTGGACGCCCGCCAACATCTTCTCATATCAGCTCTAGTCATTCCGCCGGTATTATTGAAATCAATGCCTTCTTTTCACCTGTCTCAATACGAATACGTTGGTGCTGCCTTCGGCACATAAGTACTCGTAAGCATCAGCCGCTAACACCAGTTGTGTTGTTGCCCTTGCGTGCCTGGTCACTTTCCCCAAGCCGGTAATAAGCTCAGCTCACCCGGTTCAAATGTTTCCGGGATCGATGCACGTAAGATGCGTGGGGCCTGATCGCGGAATGACAGCTAATCATGATGGACAGGTATCCTGAGCCAGGCTTTGAGTGGTTTACACATGGAAGGAATTAGCTTATCCTGCTGTGTGATATCCGGAATCACCCCCCATGACTAAAGTCCCTGATGCTCGCCAGTCCATCAGCGTCAAACGTGGCCGAGCCTCTGTGCACCTGTGATATGCCATGTACAAGAAAAGTATTCATTATGGCTTTGAGTTGTCTTTTATTTTGGTCTTTTTCGACTACACCATCAGTACACTGTCATTCAAGCTCCTTTTTGCACCATTGCTCAACCGCTTACTCCCGTGCCTCCCTTGACCTGGTGGCGCCCTCGCGCACTGCCTCCAGGATCAAGTTCTTGGCCACCTCCACTCCCTCAGATGTACCGATGATCTCAATCGCCTCATCAGCTGCCTGATCCCGAGGGACCTGGATCTTGCAGTTGCTCTGCTTGCGAATGGAGTTCACCTTGGACCCGCTAGGTCCAATCACATGACGGTAAGTGCGAGGGTCAGGCAGAATCAGGTAGCCGGTGGCGTCCTGCTTCTCAGCCTGGTCCAAAGCCTTTTGGATCAGCTCCTTCGCCTTGGCCACGTTCTCAGGGCTTCCCCGAAGAACCCATGGAATCTCGCCATCCTCGCCAGATGTGGTCTTCACAACCTTCCACGAGTGCGCATCCACATTGGCGTCATCATCGTCGGTGATCAAAGGCAAAGCACCGCCGTTCTCGCGTGCAGAGCCGTCAGGCTTGCTTGGAAGAGCCGCGCCCGCGTGGTCAACCGTCACGTGATGGTTGCTGCGCAGCTGGCGGAAGAATTGTCCACCATTCGAAACAGCATGGTGCATACTGCGAGGCACTTGAACCGTCTCACCTTGCTGCGACTTGAGTAGGCTCTGGATGTGCTCCTTCGCCTGCTCAACGTTCTCGGGGCGACCGACAATTTTCACTCCGGTCTTGCCATCACCCTGGCGAGGCACGTCGATCGCAACGGAGAACTTGGTCTCCATCTGACGCTTCGTGTCACCGCCACGGCCGATGAGAGAGCGGTGCTGGTCAGTAGGCACGTCGACAACTTCAGTCACCTGGCTCTCACGCTCAGCCACCATTTCCTCGATGCGTTTGATGATGTTCTGCACAACTTCTGTGCGGCCCTCAACCTTGATCGTGTTGCCATCGGCCTCGGCCTTAGGGAACTGGATGGTGCGAGCGAGCTCTCTCCGGTCGTCGGAGCCACCAGCCTTGACAACAATGTCCTTTAGAGTTTGACCTGTTCTTCCGTTAGCAAATCAACTACCGAAAAGCGTTCAATGGTAACTTACCACCTTGGCCGATGAGAGCACGGTGGTGCTTCTTGTCGACCTCGAGGGTCTGCACGACAGTGTCATCAAAGACAGAGCGCTTCTCTTCGAGAATCTTCTTGGCCTTAGCAACTTGAGCGGCAGTGCCCTTGATGACGATCTCGACAATTTCGGTGTCGCGATCAGCGGGGACGTCAATTCTCGCACCAGTCTGCTGGCGAAGCTCGTCAAGGGCAGCGCCACCCTGGCCAATGAGAGATCCGACCTGCTTCTGCTGCACGGCAACTGAGGCAGTGGCACCGTGCTCCTCGAGGTACTTGTACAGCGAGAAAATTTCGTCACGGGCTTCGTCCGCACCCTTCTTGGGGCCACGGATGATGACCTCATCGGGTCCCTGCTGACGACGAGGCTTGCCCCCAGCCTCGCTGGCTGCATCGGCATTGGACTGGTCGTCCGCAGTGTTTTTAGCTGAACGAGGGAAGAAGATAAGAACCTTGTAACGAGTTTGAAGACGGTTGATCTGAGCACCCTGGGCGCCGATAAGCTCCCTGTGGTACTTGGGGTCGATCTTCAGGGTGTGGGTGGTCTCATCGGCCAGGGAGCGGCCGAGGTTCTGGATGTAGGAGCGAGCAGATTCGGCCTTGGCCTTGGGGCCCTTGAGCTCAACCTTCCCGTCCTGCACTTGGATCTCCACATCGAACTGGTCTCTGAGCTCCTTAATACGGCTGCCACCCTTACCAATAAGGTGGTTGGCGAACTTCTGCGGGAAGTCGAAGCTGAGAGTGAAACCGCGCTCCTTGTCGTCCTGCTTCTCCTGTTCGACAAAAGCGGTGGCCTTCTTGGAGAGAGACGCAACAGCGGAGGCGGGCCCACGGAGAGTGATGGAGGTACCAACTTTGGTTACACGGATGGGAATCTGGTCGGCTGTGCGGCTTTCCTGCTCCTTCTTGATGAAACGTCGCAGGCGTTCATGGTACTTAACAGGAACATCGAGTGTCTCGCTGCTAAGCTGCTCCTGCTTGGAGATGAGGTCAAGAATGTGCTTCTGAGCATCCTCAAGACCGCTCTTGAAGGCACGGATCTCCTCGTCAGACGGCTTAGTCCGCGACGGCTGGTAGGCACTGTTAGTGGAGTCGGGTCCCTCGTAGACCAAAAGTACCGGGGCGTTGGCCTCAGATGCCTCCGGTACGACGACGTGAACGCCGAAGTCGCTCTTGACTCTGGACGTAATGTCGTTACGCAGGTGCTGGTGGAAGAAAGGATCAACCACAACGGTCTGCATCCTGGATGGCGGATGACCGTTGATGATGCCGGTGATCTCGGACTGAGCACGAATGGCGTTCTTGCCCTCGCGAGAGTAGAGCTCCCAAGGCAGTGCGCCATCCTGAGAGAAAGGGGTGTTGATGTGAGTGTTGTGCGCCTTCTCCAGACGCTCGATCTCGCGACGGTTGCGAAGGTAGCGTGTGACGTAGCCGGCGTGCGCAGCAGCACCGCCAGGTGCGTTGCGGTGGAACCTCGCAATGTCCAGGTTCGACATTTGCATGCCCATGGCCAGATCCATAGCCTTCTCGAGACCAATTTGAACCTGATCAGCGGGACCAATCACAGTGACGACATCGTCCTCTTCGTCCTGAGGTAGGAGGAGCGCGCAACCAGTTTCAGCGAAGAAATCCTCCATTGGGATACCACGATTGCCGATAATAAACTGGTGACGACCTCTCTGGATTGAAAGTTGTTCAAGTTCAAGTTGCTTGTGCAGCTCAGCTACACGCTGCTCGATCTCAGCGCGGGCCTTCTGGACTGCCGCGCGATCACCAGCAAGTTGGATGTGATTGTCCTCAGGGCCCGCAGGGTGGAAAACTGGCCTCTGTCCAGGGCCAGGGGCAACAGGCGCGGGGCTGGAGGAGTAGGCAGAGTGAGGGGGGATGCGAACTTGCACGCCGTTCTGTTCCTCCAGTGCCTGAGCTAGAGACCCAGCAGGACCGGCAATGAAGGGATAGAAAGCAGAGGGTACACCGCGGACGCGGGTCTGGCTGTTAGCCGAGCGCTCGCCGGCGATCTTCAGGATCTCGTTGCGAGCAGAGGCGGCAGAGAGCGCGTTACCCTCGACGACGACGTCAATCTCAGCTTCATCATCATCGGCAGGGGGGAGTTCGTCAGCCTTGGGCAACTGGATGCGAGCACCGGTCTTCTCCTGGAGGCTCTTGATCGTAGAGCCGCCCTTTCCGATGATATGAGCGCGGGCCGAATTAGGAATGGGGACCTTGATGGAAGTTCTGGTTCCAATCTGCTGCACCAAGTCCTTGAGTGCCTGTTGAGCAACGTCTTGAGGACCGGTGGCATCGAACTTGAGACGGCCGTTGGAAGCAGTGGACATGGTGATTTGGGCTCGGGAGCGACGGTTGATATCCTTGATAGTATCGGGAATGGGGCGCTTGAGCTGGTTGCGTTGCAAAATGTACTGGGGCTCAAGAGTGACGGATTCGACATTGCGGCCAGGGATGAACATCGAGGGCTTCTTGACCTGAGGAGCCGAAGCGGCGCTCGGGGTGGAAGATCGCGAAGCTCCGTTGGAGGCAGGGCCAGATGAGCCGTTGGTGTTGCTCTTCGCACCCCAAATAGGGGCGACGTTGGCAGCCTTGCCCTTAGGAGCACCGAGCTCAGGGAAGAGATCGTGGGATTGGGTGTCGAGGCCCTTGTTCGCCTTGGTCGGCACATTCTCCTTGCCGGCCGCAGAGGGAATGGGCCTAGGGTCGTCCTCGTCGGGGATCTCATCGACAGTGACAGGGTGAGGGGTAGTGTGCTGCTGCATCATGCGCTGAGCAGCAGAGACCTCGGCGGAAGAGGAGCCAGCATCTTGGGAAGCCATTTTGGAGTGATGGGTTGATCGGGATCGTACGGACAGCGGGGGCAGAGAGCTGTTAAGCTGTCAGCGATCATGATTCACATGCCATTGGGAAGCCTACGGTCATCATGAATGGCTTCGGAGTTGATTCAAGGTTACTAGGAACTTACACAATCTCCGATACAATAGCAGAAAGCTGCTAGGTTGGCGCGAAGCGAGATAGGAGTAGAGTAACTTTGGGTTGGCAAGTATGAGGATGGTGGGGATACGCAGGGTCCTAGAACATTGCGCAACTTGGAGAGGGAAAACGAATACCAGAAACCAGAAGGATGAACCAGAGAAGGCAGTCCAGACCGGTGAGGGTAAGGATGGATGGGGGCGATGGAGGAGGAGAGGAGGAAGGCGAAAAGTGTAGTAGCTGATGGGAGATGGGAGAGGAAGAAGAGGTGAGGTGGGAATGTTTCCCGGACAGTTGAGCTTTGGTCGACGAGGTCAATACTAGTGGAGTTGCTGCTGTGCTGGCCTTTCGCTATCCGGTTGGGGTGGGCTGACTGGGGGCCATGGGATTAGGGGATTCCGTGCGCTTCTACCACTGGTTCTAGGCAGGGGGGCGGTTCTAAAGCAACAGCAGTTGTAGCAGCGTACTGGTGGCGCTGGCACTGAATGACAGCCAACGGTGCAGTGGCTTAGAGTAATGCCAACAGCTTCGTAGCTTCGACAATGTTCCACCAGAATCACGCTTGGGACGATCACCGCATCGCTGCGCCACGCTCTACTTCATGCCACTTGCCCACCACCTGCCCTGCCGACACCTGCCAGCTGTCACTCGTCACAAGAACACGTGACAGCAGTGAAACATGAGCAAGATACCGTGACGAATACCTCAACTGTTCACGAACAAGCTAAGCCCTGGACCTGGTAGTCGACGCCAATAGAGGATTCGGGATTAATTGCGTCGTCACTATGTTGCACCAACGTGCGTTGCGCCAAAGCTAACGACCACTTTCGACGCCACCATGATGTTTGTGATGTATGTCTATACTCAGCGTCAAACCGCCTCTGTCGTATGCCTCAAACGAAAGCACAGTTATACTCGTCCAATGCTGTCTGCTGGCTCCCTGGCTCAGTCCCGAACCCTCCTCCACCAGGCGTGTTGATCTGGATATACTCTCCCGGCTCGAGATAGATCACACTCTTGCCTCCCATATTCACAGGTTCCAGCTCCTTCTCTTCATTATACTTGAAGGCAATGTTTGCACCCTTCTCGCCCGGGCCGCCACCTCGCATGCCGTACGGTCGGTATACTCGTCGATCACTCAGAATACTGAACTTCAGCGGAATTCGGGCCTCAACTTCTCGTCGTAGACCGTTTCCACCCCTGAAATGGCCTTGTCCTCCGCTTCCGTGCCGGATTTCGTTACGTCGCACCACTACAGCCGTGAGCTTCTCGATGATCTCAGGGTCCGTCGACCTGGTGTTGGTCGAGTGAACACAAACAGCATCTGCGCCGTCGAAACCTTCACCAGCACCGGACCCTCCGCCGAGTGACTCGCCATAGTTCCAACCGGGTAGAACCCGGCCCTCTGCATCCTTTCCGCCCATGCCCCATCCGAAGCTACTGGCACATCCTTGGCTGGCAGCGTTTCGACCGAAGGCTCGCAAGATTGTATCAACAACTCGCTGGCTAGCCAGTGTTGAGCCGCAGATTGCAACAGCAGGAGTTGGGTTGAGAATAGTGCCAGAAGGCACGCGAATATCCATTGGTGCTAGGCAACCTTCGTTGAGAGGGATGTCGGTGTCGACCAAGCAGCGGACCGTGTAGATGATTGCCGAGTGGGTGATCGAAATCGGGCAATTATAATTGCCCCAGATCTGAGGTCCAGTACCCTCGAAATCGTACACCGCACCACCGGTATCTGGATCAATCGTGATCGTGACGGCGATTGGCGTGCCATCGTCAAAGTAATCAGAAGCTTTGAGAGGCTTCGGATGTGCCTTGGCGATTCTCTTGAAGACATCTCTCACAGCAGCTTCAGCATTGTTTTGGATGCCAACCATGTACCGGTGAACTTCTTCGACGGTATACTCGTCACACAACCGCCTCAGAAGAACTTTGCCTCGCTGATTTGCCGATGTCTGTGCCTTCAAGTCCGACACATTGTCTGCCAGCCGTCTCGACACGCTACACCCAGGATGTGAACCTGCCTGTTCGAATGCCGCACGGACGTCGTCTTCTAGGAACTGACCATCGCTGACAATCTTCATAGACTTGATACATACACCTTCCTCCCACAACGCCCTGGACTCTGGCATCATGCTAGTAATGCCTTTTCCGCCGATGTCCGTGTGATGGCCACGTGAGGCCACGTAAAAGGCAATGTCAGCCCCAATGAAGATTGGTGTAACCACGGTGATATCAGGGAGATGCGTCCCGCCCCATTGCGGGTGATTTGTCATGAGGACGTCTCCGTCTTTGAGCCTGCCAGCCCAGTGCTTATGTTGAGCCTGAATCGCGAACTGCATCGAACCGAGGTGGATAGGGATATGAGGAGCATTGGCCACAAGTTTGCCCCCAGGAGAGAAAACGGCGCAGGAAAAGTCTAATCTCTCCTTAATACTTGGAGATATTGATGTGCGTTGAAGCGTATTGCCCATCTGCTCGGCGATGGACATGAAGCGATGAGCAAAGACAGACAGCTGGATAGGGTTGAGCTTCTCGAGACTGACGAGGCTAGAAGACTGCTTAGCTCGAGCTGTTGAGTTCTCCTGCACGCCCTCCTTTCTTTCGAGGATCACGTGGTTGGGTAGGATGAAGGCCTGAAACTCGGGATCTATCAGAATAGTCTGGGTGTCGTCGATGATCAACGCCGTGCCGTCGATCATGCTCCCAACAGGCAATTCGTTAAGCCTGTGCACTGAAGCATCCACCCACTGTCCGGCAACATATACCTTTTGCGACGTCTTGCTATCTTGTGGGACGAAGGTCGTGAGGCCCTGTTTCTGTTTTCTGGCCGACATCTCCTCGTGGTGAGATCCGCTGGAACCCTTTCCTCGCACTTTCACAGCCTCTATGACGACGTCTCGACTCATGGAGAATGCAAACTCACGCAGATGCTCGCTCTTGAAAGCGGCCGCGTAGTCTCCATCTGCCGGCTTAGAGATGGTAAGGGTTGTGTCTGTGCCGAAGTACTTGAGTACCAGAGACTCATCGAACTCTGCAGATCCTGCCACGACTCCTTGAGTCATCAACTCTTTTTCCACTTCTTGGCGAAGTGCTTTCATCCGTCTCTCAATCTCGGGCGTCTCTTCGGCGGTCAACTTCACTGCGAATGGCACATACATCTCCTTTTGCAGATCTGCTCGAGAGATGCCGTAAGCAGAGAGTAGCGATGACCATTTGTGAATCATTACCCGGCAGATGCCGAGCTTCTTCGCGATGGAACAGGCATGTTGACCGCCGGCACCACCGAAGCTCACGAGATTATGCTTCTCCGGCGCGAAGCCGCGAGCTTCAGTTGTGTTGCGGATGGGCCGGCTCATTGTCTCGTTCGCGACGTCCAGAAAGCCATATGCGACTTCATGTGGAGAGAGGCTCTGCCCGGTCTGCTTGTTGAAGTCGTTGGTGATCTCTTGGAATTTCTGAGCCACAATATCTGAGTCCAAGGGCTGGTCGGCGCCTGGACCGAAGATCGCTGGGAAAGATGCCAGAACTAGACGGCCGAGGAAGAGATTCGCATCGGTCACGGTCAGTGGCCCTCCCTTTCGGTAACATGCCGGGCCTGGATGTGCTCCTGCAGACTCGGGACCGACGACGAGCAGCCCATTCCTGGCAAAGAGTATCGAGCCACCTCCAGCAGCTACCGTTTCTATGTTGAGCATAGGCACAGAAATTGTCCTTCCTGCGATCTCTGTTTGCGTCAAGTAGTCATACTTGCCATCGAACCTCGAGATATCGGTACTCGTGCCGCCCATGTCGAACCCGATCAACGGAATATCATCATCCGCGTCGTAGCAGCTCTTGGCGATCCCGACAACGCCTCCTGCCGGGCCGCTGACGAGCGCCTCATTGCCCCTGAACTTCCTTGCTGTCTTGAGACCGCCATCCGATCCCATGAACTCCACGCGTTGAGGGAGTTTGCTGAATCCGCTCTCAAAGCCATCGATGTAACGTTTGATGACAGGGTAGAGATAGGCCTCTGAGCAAGTGGAGTTTGTGCGGTTGAGGAATTTGATGGAGGGACTTGTGCTGGAGGAAGTCGTCACGTACGTGAGACCGACTTCACGTGCGATGTCCTCGACGAGTTGCTCGTGAACAGGATAAAGATAGCCGTGCATGAAGGACACCGCGAGCGAAGTGTAGCCTTCAGATCGCAGCTTCTCAAGTTGAGCCCTTACCTTGACCGGATCAGGCCTCTTGAGAATGCGAATGATCTCACCGCTGTCGGTTTGAACGACGGCTGGATCCTTGAGATGAATTTCATGCTTCTGTACGGGTGCAGGGTTAAGATCATAGTCGTCGATAGTGATACGCTCCTCGACCTCAACGACATGGGCATGAAGAGGCTCCGGAAGCTTGATGTTGAGGTCAAAGAGCTTCGGTCGAGATGAGTCGCCGATGACGCAGATATCCTTGAAGCCCTCTGTCGTGGCCATGGCGAATCTCTCACCATTGCCTGTCAACAGTGCATTTGTTGCGACTGTAGTCCCGACACGACATGTTGCTGTAGGAAGGCTTCAGCTCTGGACACTCGACTATGAGAGGCCTGGTTCTGTCTTACCGATTCGTGATCCGTCAAGCTTCTCAGTCTTTGGAATCGTGCGCCCTTCTACCATCTCCAGCACTCGCCTGATCCCTTCGGCTGGCGCGTCGACATAGTTGGCCGGGTCTTCAGATAGCAGCTTGAAGATTATGGGCTCTCGACCCTCGACCTCGGCAACGACATCGCAAAACGTGCCTCCTCGATCAATCGCAATGTTGATGTCCGCAACAGTCATCGTATCTGCTTGTGAATTGCCAGCTTCTGCAACTCCAACCGGGCAAGGAACCGCATAGAAGTCACGCTTAGATACGCAGGTGCATCACATCATTTCTTCCCGGACGGATTGCGTGCTTTCTCTCTTACGGCCGCCCAAATGCTACACACAGACATAATATCACAATGGGTCTAAGTGGCCACTGACACCGGAGCACAAGACACTTCGTGTATGTCTCCACCGGAGGGGGATTGGGGGTCACGATAGCGCCAGAGTGGAGGGCGCCATCGGCAGGCCTCGTGGCGGACATGCATAACTTGGTCCTTTTAAGCGACAGGCGACAAGCACGAGACAGCACTTCTTCTTGATTCCCATTGCTTGATTTTCTCAAGTGATTGTATTTTGGATCTGCAAAAGACCTATTCCGCTTTCCGGTGAAATTTGGCCGAGTCTGGCATCCAGAGAACCAACAGCTGGCTCCTCGGACGCTGCCCGAACAGCTCTAATCTAAATCCCGGTTTCTGGGTCCAAGCCAAGGCCGATTCTGTCAACTCTGACGGTAAGTACCGCAGTCTCGGTCTCGAGGTGTCATACAATCTTCAATGTCGGTTATCGGCTTTTCCCACAGGAGTGCGGAGTCGCAGTGAACCCATCAGCTCGCCTTTTGCTGTGCGGCCGGAGCACGGCAATGTCGCGATGCAACCCCGATGCAACTACGGGTTCACTGGAGCTTCGGTATTACCTCAAGCTACCTACCCATCCAGAATCCAGTGATACGTCACACAGGACATGATTTGGGACAGCTCGGTCTTCTTCAGAACAACACGAACAGCTCGCGTTTAAAGCCAGCAGCTGCAATTAGGAGAAGCATCTTGAGCACAACAAGAGACAGCTAGACAGAAACTCTGTACCTTCACACGTTGTAACTTGCCCAGACCATCGAGTTCAAGGGTCTCCACCATGTCATGTACATCTATCTCTATTCCCGGGACATCATTCAAGCACGCCATTTGCTAGTGTCTGGCGTGCAGACAGTTTCCTCGCCTGCAGGACGACAACATCCCCACCCAAGGTTCCCGGCCTTGTGGCAAGCAGGGACGATGAAAGAGCACCGAAGACAATCGAGTCATATTGATCCGATTTCCAGGGTGTCGCATATATTATCATGACTAGTGGCCGAATATAATCCAAGGTATCCCGCCATTTTGTAATGTTTGTCTACTTGCTTGCCTCCTTGAAGCATCAAAGATGAGGAGATAGTCATCATGGCTGCAATCGAGACCACAACAGCTCAGAACCCGTCCCTGACGGCGGAGAAGCGAGAATATTCCGCCGACTTCATCACAGCCGGCAGCAACTATGGCAAAGAGAACCCTACGCCCGAAATCAAGACCGTCGACGACCATGACCCCCAAAAAGGAGGCATCAGCAGCTTCTTCCATTGGCACGAGCCCGGCACGTCCAAAGAGGAGAAGAGGCTGATCTTCAAGCTTGACTGGTTTCTTCTCAGCTTCTCGTGCTTGATGTACTTCCTGAAGCAGCTGGATCAGAACAATGTCGCCAACGCATATGTTTCGGGCATGGCTGATCAGTTGGGCTTTGGGCCAGGTGACGAGTTGTCTTGGATGAATACATACTTCCTTGTCGGTAAGTTGTCTTTCAGCCCTTTGAGACTTTGTCGAAGGACTGTGAAATAAATGGCGATATTGACATCCAACAGGCACTATCGTCGGAGGCACCGCTTCCAACATGATCCTCACCGTCGTCCGTCCTAGAATCTGGCTGCCTGGGTGCCTCTTCGTCTGGTCCCTTTTCGTCCTCTTCCTCTATAAGGCACAAACGGCGACTCATTTCTATGTTCTACGGTTCTTCATCGGTCTATTCGAGTCGGCTGCTTGGCCAGGTCTCATGTTCGTACTCGGGTCGTGGTATCGCAAGAGTGAGCTTGCACGCCGAAGTGGCCTCTTCGTCGTAAGTGGTGTTCTCGGGCAGATGTTTAGCGGCTATCTCCAAGCAGCCCTGTTCACAGGTATGGAGGGCAAAGGAGGAATGCCCGCTTGGCGGTGGCTGTTCGTCTTCGACTTCATTCTGGCCATTCCAGTTGTCATATACGGAGTGGTAAGTCATCAACCACCACTATCAAGAGCTGCGGTAGCTATCACTGAGTCTTGCTAACCAAAGCGCCGCTCTGTAGCTTTGTTACCCCGACACACCTCACACTACCAAAGCTTTCTGGTTGAACGATTGGGAGAAGCAGCGCGCCCGCGATCGCATCGACGAGGAAGGGCGAACCCCGACCGGCAAGATGAACTGGTCCGTAATTCATCGCATCTTCACCTCTTGGCAGGTCTGGGCTTTCACCCTCGCTTATAGCTTCTGGAGCTTGAGTTGCGGCAACTACGTGATGCAATACTTTGCGTTGTATCTTCGCTGGACCCAGCAGTATACGGTGCCCCAGATCAACAACATCCCAACTGCTATCGGCGCCGTCAACTTCGTCGTGATGACATCGTCTGGCTTTATCGCCGACAAGATCGGTAGGCGAGGACCGGTGTGCTTCGCCGTCGGATGTCTCTGGACATTCTGCTTCGCTATCCTGTCAGCTTGGGACGTTCCACACGATCTTCGCATGGCGGCCTTCATCCTCGTCGGCTGTTACGGCTGCTTCACGCCCCTCCTCGCTGGCTGGGTTAACGAGTCCTGCGGCGGCGATGAGCAGAAGCGGGCGTTTGTCCTGGGGTGGATGGTGTCAGTTGGATATGCGGTGACGATCCCGTTTCAGCAGTATCAGATGCCGAGCGGTCAGGCGCCGCAGTTTGAGGAGACTCATGGATGGCCGAGTGCGCTTTCCTGGGTGGTAGCTTTGACCATATGTACGGGCGTGGCTATTCCGCTGTACCAGAGGTGGACTGAAGGAAAGCATCGCCCCCGGGTTGATGATGGTGCCTGAGATGTTCTCTGATCTTCAATCCTCCTCGTAAGGATCTCTGCCGACAACTTGCTGAGAATTCCAAGAGCCTTTACAGATTTCCGTGCTTACCAGAATGTGTACGGAGTGTATGCGAGCACTTACTTGACAGATACAGGTCATTGATTTCGATGATATAGAATACAGGTAGCCACAGTGAAGTCACAGCACGATGAGTCACGGAATCAGCGTCCTCGGCGAGACATGTCATAGAAAGACTTGTCTCGCCCGCTCTAGATGGACGTCTTTTGACAGGCCGGTATGCTTACTGCTAGATTTTGTCAGCCTGGATCTAGCGGCTAAGAATATTCTTGACCAGCACCCTGATCTACTTGTACAATGCTCAAGGATCTGTCAAGACGCTTCTTGAATTCTTCAAGCAGCGCTTCGCTGCATTCTGGTTCATCTACTTCGCACTCTGTCAACCTTTGCTGCCCTTAGCGGTTCCGTTGGATCGAGAGACATTGCATTTTGTTTTTGATGCAGTAAAAGCATCGAGCTACAGCTTTGGAATAGGCGCTGAGAGGCTGGTCGAATCATCACGTGATACTGATTGACCAGTCAGGAACCAAGGGCCTCAATCCCGTTGCATGTACGGAGTAACACCACTCAGCTGGTGATTATCAAGGCTAGGTGGCACAAGCAACTACAAGCCACCGTGCTGGTAGCACTGAAGCTGCGACCCTGGCTTGATTCAGGGGATGTGCACCGTTCGAGGGTGCGGCTGGCAGTGTAAGAATATTGCTTCTTCAGAGCCGGACGATTGTTTCGGAGGGACAGAAACCTTCGTGGGCAGGGGTTCAAGATCAGTGTTGAGCTGCAGGGTGTTTCTGGGCCCACAAGCTGTATGCACGAGCTGTGTGCTTGGGACGGTGATGAGACCACCACGACTTTTCGACATGTGCAAACGTCATATAGCGATGGACGCATACTCATTTTACGCGGATGCCAAACAATGTCTCATTCTCGGGCGAGGATACATATTGGTCAGTCGGATGGGCATCAGCCCTGCGCGTGTGCCCTCGGCAGATACTGACGAATACGAGCGATTGACATCATCAACTGTGTGAGCCTTACGCGATCAATTTCCAAGGCACCTGGTCAGGGTAATCAGCACAGATGGGACCACCAGTCGGGAATATGACTTAATTGATAATTTGGTCCTCAGGTCGATTCGACCAACGCGCCCGCCTAAGCTTCATGTCACGGCTGGGACCGCGCCGCGCGTAGTGCGTTTCCAATCGCTGCTCGTGGATCCGTAACGTCCGAGCATAAAGTGTCAATGCAGTCATGGTCAACTCGTATTACCAAGAACACTTATTTGTCTGCGTGTCGCGGTGTGCTGCGGCCAATACCCCCTTGGACAATTTGGAATCGCTGCCCCATCTCGTGAAGGAGGATTGACATTGAGCGAGCGGACAAGAAGAATGGTAGAGCAGCACATGCCGTGTTGGTCCACGCGGGAATGGGTCATCTCCCGCATTCTTCGTCCATGTTTCTGAAGGAGCCCACCCACACCGAAAGTAAAAATCTCGAAAGATTGACCAGGGACCGTTGGAGATGAGGAGGACGCGTCTGGAAAGGATGGAGGCTCAGTGCCCGTGATCGAAGATGGACACTGTGCACAAGCAGCCCCACCCGAAGCAAGGCCGCTAGGGTTGACGGCAGTGGAGGGGTTTGGGCAGATGCGACCGGCACACAGGGGAGAGACCCCCTGTATCTGATGGTGCCGAGTGACGCCAGACCGTGCAGGCTAGCAGTTGGCACTGTGTATCCTACACTCGACACTTCACTGTGGAATCAAGTGCTCCAAATGCCTCCTGTGCAATATCCCCCTCCGCAATTGTAGTATTCCACGACTCGGTACCGCACTCGAGCCTCATTTATAGAGTGCTGGCCTTTCCCTCCGACCTACTCGAACATCCGTGGCCCCGCCATCCCGAGACAAGTCGAGATCAAACAAGACACGAACAACCGCCGTGCGCCCTTTCGATCGCTTTCCCATTGGTCCCACGAGTATCGCCTTTTCAAGGATCCCCTCGTCGCTGGGCACGCAAGCAATCTTTGGGTTTCCAACGTCCCGCTCATATCCATCACATTGCAGCAAACAGAGACACTACAGCCAACCGGCCAGATAGCAAGACAGACAAGCCAAACTCCTCCCACACTCCTTGCCTGGCCTACTGGAACTAGCTCGCTGCACTCACACACACCCCTCCCCCGCCAATTGGTCGCCTAGCTTGGTCTGCGAAACAAGAACAGACACTGACAGACACTGCACTATCGTTCGCTGGCTGCTCCCTGACATTATTGAGCCACTACGTTCGCTCTGCTTGGTGCTATACACATAGGCTCCCGGCTTAGCCTTTGGCTGCCCCTCAACCTGCGACAACGATATCAACCCACGGCTAGACGCTACGACTGTCGCTCGTACCTCACTCACCTTGGGCTCCAAAACTCACCTCCTGAACTCGCTCATTAGCGCTGTGGCGTGCGACAAAAACGGCGCCGTCTTGTCCACACCGACGCTCAATCACACTGGGCCATCCCCAGTCTGTCTACCAGTGCTGTACCTTATCCTTTCACGCAGGCTGTTGTCACCGTCCGCCGACGCCGTATCCGCCATCCTACCGTCCGCCCATCGCGCCACGGACCTTCCTTCGTGCGCGCACCCCCTCCATCCAGCATCGCCGCCGCCGCCGTCTTTGTCCCGTCCACTCTCGCTGCTGCACCGATTTTGCTGACCTGAGCTGCTATTGTCTTCTGACTCTGCCTTCCTTTTGGGGCGGAGACTTCCCCCCTTGCCTTTCCTTTACCATGGACAGCCAGACCAGTTTCTTCAATAGCGGTTCCCAGCGCCGCAAGCTCATCAAGAAGAACCCCTCCCATTCCTATACCCGATCCTCCTCTGGTTTCGACGTCACCAGCAACGAACGTCAATCACTGCAGAGTCAGCGCAGCTCACAGAGCCTGCGGAGGGCACCCAGCGCGCCTCACGTTCGCTCAAATCATTCTCTCGTTTCCGGCAACTCATCGCCTCGCCATCCCCAAGCTCCGACCTCCGCTGCCAACAACTTCCGTCCCAATCCTGCGCTCGCCATGTCCCCTGGCGACCTCGGGTCCTCGGGCAACAATTCATCAACCTTGCCCTACCGTGGCAATCGACTCTCGGACAACAATTTGGGAGGCTTTGACATCGGCGCGCCCTCTGCGGCAACAGACGACTTCATCGGCGCGCCCTTTGATGGTGCCGCCGTGCTGAATCGCCTCGACGGGAACCCCTCATCTCCGAATCGTCCAATTTCCATGCAGCGTCAGAACGTTCCCCCACCACTCAAGTCGCAAGATTCATACAAGAGCACCACGTCTCAATCCGCATCAACTTTTGGCAGAATGGACGCCGCCCCTGACAGGCCTTCGCCGGCCGTTCGTGGAACCGACAGCCCACCGCTTGGGAATGTCAAGCGGTTCTCGGACGACGGAAGGGACCTCAAAACCAGCATGCTGCGAAAGAAGACCGGGGGTCTTTCGGGCTTTGTCAACAGCCTTGTCGGCTCGCAGAAGAAGCCTGCTATTTCAGCGCCGGAGAACCCTGTTCACGTCACGCATGTTGGCTATGATAGCTCAACAGGGCAATTTACAGTCAGTTCTTCGAAGCTGCAATGAACTCTGAGAGAATTGAGCTGACACTTATGCAGGGCCTCCCTAAGGAATGGCAACGTCTAATTAACGAGAGTGGCATCACGGAGAAGGAGCGACAAGAGAACCCCCAAACGATGGTCAATATCTTACAGTTCTACAAAGAGACGACGGAGCGTAAGCCGGAAGACCAGATCCTCGAGAAGTTCAACCATGCCGGTGGGCCTGAGGCCAAGGCCTTTGCTGGTGGCGCCAGCACTGTTGCATCACCAGCCATGTACCCAACCGCATACACAGGTGAGTACCTGCGTCGCCTGGGCTTATGATGTGGTTATTGACAAGGTTAGGCATAGGAAGTTTTGAGAACCCCCGCGCACCACCACCAGTTCCCCCGGGACGTCAGGGCAAGGACCTGGTGCCAAACCGCCCAGCGCCGAAGCCACCAGTTAGTATGCAAAACCGACAGCCCCCACAAGCCGCATATCCCAAAGATTCTGGCATTGGCATGGCGCAATCCGGCGACGACAGTCTTCCGATCAACGACAATGCGACGATGCTGCCTGAGGAGCATCGCAGCAGGTCAAATTCCCGCGTACAAGCTCCGTACAACCCTCACCCCTCTCACCCATCACAACCACCTCAGCCAAGCCATGCTCAGCAGCAACACGATACGTACCAACAGCAGCAGCAGCTCATGCAGCAACAGCAAGAACAAGCGCTGGCTCAAGCACAAGCAGCCATGTCTGGTCAAGTGGGTCGTGCTCCCAGCAAGCGGCAAGGCCCTGGCGGGCCACATGGCCCTGGAGGTTATCCCCAGCAAGCAGAATACGGCACCAATGGCGGACATGGGGGAATGAGGCAAGCTGCCGGTCCCCCTAATGCTGCCGCACCCGGCGCGGTGCCAGCTGCCAGGCCACGTCAACGGCAACGTCAAAGTAACAGCATTGACATCGTGGCAGCTCTGAAGAGAATTTGTAACGACGGCGATCCTCGTGAAGTCTTCAGTAACTTCGTCAAGATTGGCCAAGGAGCATCTGGTGGTGTTTACACTGGCCATGAGCGTACGACCAATAGATTGGTTGCGATCAAGCAGATGAACCTGGAGCAGCAGCCCAAGAAGGACTTGATCATTAACGAGATCTTGGTCATGAAGGACAGCTCTCACCCTAACATTGTCAACTTCATCGACAGCTACCTCAGCGCGGGTGAGCTCTGGGTGGTGATGGAGTTCATGGAGGGAGGCAGTCTGACCGACGTGGTAACCTTCAACATCATGACGGAGGGTCAGATCGCGTCCGTGTGCAGGGAAACACTCAAGGGACTGCAGCATCTTCACTCGAAAGGCGTGATTCACCGCGATATCAAGTCAGACAACATCCTGCTTGCCAATGAGGGCAACATCAAACTGAGTTAGTACTTGCCATATATGCGGCCAAACCTTTGGCTATACTAACACGTTTGTAGCTGATTTTGGTTTCTGTGCCACCATTAACGAGGCTCAGAACAAGCGCACCACCATGGTGGGCACCCCCTACTGGATGGCCCCTGAAGTCGTCACCCGTAAGGAGTATGGGCGCAAGGTCGACATCTGGTCTCTCGGTATTATGGCCATCGAGATGATTGAGGGCGAGCCGCCGTACCTGACCGAGTCACCGCTACGTGCACTGTGGCTCATTGCCACAAACGGTACACCCCAGATCAAGAACGAAGATGAGCTATCGCCCGTCTTCAAGGACTTCTTATACTTTGCCTTGAAGGTGGACCCCGAGAAGAGAGCGAGTGCACATGACCTATTGAGGGTGAGTTTCGCAACTCGACAGCTTTCTCTGCGCAAACACTAACAACATTCCTTAGCATGACTTTATGAAGCAGTGCGTTGACTTGGCACAACTATCACCTCTCGTGCGTGCAGCAAGAGAGCAGCGAGCACAAGAGAAGGCCCGCAAGGGCTGAGCGATCACACAAGCGCCGTCTTTCTCAAACATGCATTCCAATACCCCGTCACCTCGTGTCATATCACCGATACCATCGTCGCCACTCCGTTCGCATCGGCACATTCATCATCATCAACAACACCTAGCGCAGCCACCACATAAAATCCCATCTCGAATCTAGGAATTGAGAAAAGTTCTGGGGAGCAAGGAAGGCCGAGGAGGCATTGGGAGGGACCTGAGGGCTGAACAGTCGCGATTCTCCGGGTCAGAATGGTTGGCGGGCTGTTGGAAGGAGGTTTTAACGTTGCCTGGCCTCTCTTCTGTGTTGTTCACTTCCACCACCACCACTTCTTTTCAGGCCTCTTCATAAAATCGCAAGCGTGAAGACTAGGGGCTTAAGGACCTTCCTTTCTTCAATTTGACCTTCATCTTGATCCCAAGTTAGTGCCGAACATGGACACTGTAGGAGGCACTAATCACATGATGTGACAAAGTTCGTAGAATGGAGTACACCCCTCAGGGATCATTGGCGCAAGAAACGTACTTGCAAGGGAGGACATGAGCAAGTTAGATATACGGTAGGATGTGAATCAAGGAGTATGTCTAGGGTGCCAGTTTCATCGAGGCTTTGTGTCCACCATCAACAAGCCCACCCTTCACCATCAAGGATCCGAGAGTTGTACGTGGAATTTGGCTACCCTAGACTCGCTTCCTAGGGTTGGTTCCTTCCCTCCCATCAATCGAGGTCGAAGTTTGAGCCGTGATGATGCAGCGATGAATGAAAACTTGATACGTACCACGTTGACGGGTTCTACGGTAAACATACACAAGGCTTACTCATGTATTGAAAACATTCAGCGTAAGAACGGCTTTGCGCAGCGGTATGGTGTCGTTGTGATCAACTTCACACCTAAGCTACTCTATCCAACATCATTGTCGCACCTCTGTCGACTTGAGAAACAATTCGACAGTAGAATAGAGCTTACTTCACAATGGCAGTCGATCAGTGGTATTTGAACTTGTAAATTGGTATCTCCTTCGGACTTTTCGACATCCGTCTATGAAAACGCTAGACTCTTTCTTAGACCCCGTCTATATGCCAATGAAATCCCCTGGATGCAGGTGGATGGACCTGAACGCCATGCAAAGAAAAAAGAAAATCAAAGAGAGCTCTCTGTATGCTGCAGACCAAATGCTCGTAGTGACATAAGGAACAGGCAGGTGCTGCCTCGACTTGTATAAATCAACCGGCCCTGAGCCAGCTCGCCAGTAAGCTGATGACTGACTGGCTTAGTAGCAGGAGTAACCACCGTCGATGAGGACGTTGGCGCCGGTCATGAAGCGCGAGGAGTCAGAGGCAAGGAAGACGCAAAGACCGTTGAGGTCCTCGACGGCACCGAGCTGGTTCTGAGGGGTGAGAGACTTCCAGATCTTCTTTTGGGCCTCGAGAGCGGGGACGCGGTTGAGGGCAGTGTCCATGTAACCGGGCGAAATGCAGTTGACACGGATACCGTGCTTGGCCCACTCAGCGGCAATGGACTTGGCAAACTGAATAACACCAGCCTTGGACGCATTGTAGCAGCTCTGCTCCTGAGGGTAGTTGACGATGGAGCCAGACATAGACGCTACCAGGACGAGAGACCCAGGCTTGCCAGCAGTCATCATAGCACGACCAACAGACTGGGCCATCAGGAAGGTACCGGTGAGGTTGATGTCGATGAGACGGCGGAACATGGCAGGGTCGTATGTCTCTGCCTTGATGTTGGAGTCGGCGATACCGGCAGCATTGACAAGGACGTCAGGGGCGCCGTACATCTCAACGACGGAGTCGACAGCCGCGTTGATGGCAGCGCCGTCGCGAACGTCAACCTTGAAGAAAGAGACTGGCAGCTTAGACTTTTCGTGGAGCTCACGGGCGGCCTCATCACCAAGCTCCTGGTTGGCGTCGAAGATGATGATGTTCTTTGCACCGGCCTCGGCGCAGGCGCGAGCCATGTGGTTGCCGAGACCACGGGCGCCACCAGTGACAATGATGGTCTTGCCCATGACGCTCATGCTCTGCATGGTGTAGGGCATCTGGTCGTAGACCTTCTTCTGGAGAGGGTTGACAGCATCGTGCTCCGGGGGCGGTGTCGGGCTGTCGTAGGGGACCTTCGAGGCATCCTCAGAAACGTTGACTGTGTGCCTGTCACCGAGGCCACGGTTGTAGTCTGTGACGTGGACCTCCTTCTCGCGAACAACGCTCTTCTTGTTGGCTGTGTCAGAGACCTTGTTGATCCTGGTGGCAGAGAAGCAGCGCGCAGCATTGTGAGCAGCGAAGGCGGAGCGAGGGGCAGAGACGCCAGCAGCGCGGGAGAGCCGCAGGGCGTTTCGTGCGGCGAAAGACATGATGTGGTTGTGGTTGTGAAAGGAGGAAAGAAGTTTAAGTGGGAGGATTGGACGTGTAAGTGTATGGGACAGACGACGTAAGTATGGGAATGACGAGGAAAGAGAGTAAGAAGAAGGCTGCTCCTGAAGAGAACGGTCGAGCTGATATATGATGACGGCGAGGGACGAGTGGATCCAGGGCGATGTCTCTTGCAAAGGTCGTCAGGGCCCAGGTCGCAGAGCCCACGGACCAGAGATTGTGAAAGCTCTTGCGAAAGCTTTGCGAGTGGATGCAAATCTGGGTCGAGAGGCGACTATGCGACAGGGGACGAGGCCACGGATGCGGCTACTGCAGGCGCTAGTTTAGCGCAGCGGGATGACCGGCAATGCAGGTAGAGGGCACGTTCCAGGCGAGGCGTGTCGCAGAGTAAATCTTTTTTGGGCACCGTCCGTGTCGAGTCAGGGCCGTTCGCGGAGGCGAGGGCGAGGGCGGCTGGGGTGGGATCCCAAGAGCGGGCCTGGCTCCGTGATCTGCCTCGCCTCCCACTGTTAGGTCTGGAGACAATGGAGAATATGACAGTCTTGTCAGGCTGATCTGGAGAGTATTTCCACGGGATCCGAGATGAGCGAGAGCCGGAGATTTGACACAGTGATGGTGTTGTGGCGAACACTTGATGGCTTCCCTGCCTACTGCTGGCCACTTTGACCGTCAAACCTATACTGTCGAGATGCCACTGAACCTGTCATGCGTCCCTAAGGTAGCCCTGTAACTTCTCACGATGCTTCTGTTAGCCAAATATAACGTTGTGAGACCTCCCAGAAGCCGCAATCAGCGCGAACAAATCTCACTTGCAGAGACAACGGGTTCTCGTATGGGTGCAGTCCTGCTACGAGCTGCCAATGGTTCCAGGAAAACGGTGCTTTGCACTGAAACGGACATTGTGAGACCGATGTCGCTACGACCGGGTAACGGGAGAGGACCTGCCGGACGTGGGCAAGGGAGAACATTGGCCCATCATGCACCGGGCCAGACTGTTTTGTGGGAAATACGAGACGACCACCACGTCCAACTTGTGCTAGGTACGTAATTCAGTTTGGTCGCCGTGTGGGACACTGTTATGAGAATGATGCTGCAGGAGAGTGCTTGCGTCCTGGTGTCTCTCTTGTTTTGGTCGCGGTGGCCGTTCCTGGAACCTGGAATGCGCGTCCTGGCGGTGGCTGTTCGCACCTTCCTCCTCACAGCCAGTCAACGGCTCACGTGCTCTACCTCAGTCGCCTCAGGCAGCAGATCATTGACCAAGGCCAGTTTGCTTCGTCGTACGAAAATCTCAAGTCCTGACTATCCAGCTCTGCCTTTTTGGTGCTTCCCCTGGTCTACCCCATAATAGCAACCAGATCAAATCATACTGCGGAGCAGTCACTCGCACTATCCACGGAGCCACCAGCCGCATGGGCAGGCTCAGGGCCCGGGCCCACGATGCTTCACTGCCCCGGCCCTGACCTTACCTTATCACCCCGGTTGTTTTCCCCAGGCGGAGCCGGCATAGAGCATCAAACAAGCCTCGTCTGAAGCGCAGCTGTTGATCCACACTGCCTTACTTGCAGATTTACACTCAGATGCAAGTGTTCTCAACAACCCGTTTGCGAACAATGCGCTGATGCAGGAATGCACCCAGCCTGATAGTCGTGGACCTGAGACAGCTTCCGATTTCGGAACGCCTCCGTATCAAAGTCCAATCTCTTCCTTCGTGCAGACCGAAAGTTGACAGGGCGGCCACGTTGTCCGACCTTGTTTGCTACTCAATTTCCCCCAACACTTGTAAAGCGTGGGGGCTTGGACATCTGTCGCTCTCGACAATAGTCATGTGGACAATTCGGCCCACTCCCCCCTGACGGTATTCGTACCTCATTTTCGCATGTTGCTTCTGACCAGATCCTGCGGTCAATGCGCTGTGCAGCCGTTGCGCACACCGACTGTCTGCTCGAAGGTAAAGGCCTGTCTACTGTAGTTCGTACGATCAGACGCAGCCAACGTCAGATTTGACTCCACTGGATTCCTTCCGAGGCGATTTCCAGGCAAAAGAACCCATTAAGACACATATTCGACATCGTGAAATATCAGACTGGAGTTTCCAGCATCGGTGGATCGTCAGGGACCAGAGTAAAAGCGCCCTCAGGGGTTGACAGGGGAATGAGAGGTGAGGCTGCACCAACATTCCAGTACTGTCCCAAGGCCCCGGATGCGAAGCATTTCCAACAGGGCCACGACACGTCGGGGTGCTGATTCTCGCGCTTGGCTAGCCATGGCGCCCGGGAGGCAGGCCTAGATTGCCAGGGGAAGCGCTTCCCCGTGCCCTTGAGCCAGGGGCCCTGGCGCCTAAGATCCCGGCGGTCTGCACGGGCCAGGAAACGGTTTCCCAAACCGGCACATTGGCAGTCACCGTCGGTGAGACATCCATCTCAGCTGTCGGTCTGCAACCAGGGTCAGAACCCGAAATTGATTGCTCCAGCGGTTCGATCGAAGCCGGCCTCGCTGACCGGAGATGAGCAGGCCCCCATTTCTCGCTTGCCTGGCCAAGGTTAGCTGCGAACATCACGCGCATCACCAGAGTTTTTGCAAGGAAGCATGGTGACTGGCATGGGGGCCACGGATGCCTGCATCCAGAATGGCGGTGTGCCCAGGGGCTCTACAGTCAGTTGCCGACGTCCAATACTTGCTTTTGGAGCAATCGAAATCTGGTGACAAGGTTTTAGCAACAAATATTGACCTTGCGACCTGTTCATTGTCTCGTCTCGCGCCCGCGCCGAAGGCCATGAAAATTGGCCATGCCCGCGAGTCAAAGATCGAAAATTCGGAGAACACCAATCTCGAATACCGACCTAGCATCCTGTGCACAATCTGAAAAAAATCTAACGAGCGCCAGTGTCGGATTGAGTTTCGCGCGTTCCTCTGCATCCTCCTCCAGGCAGACATATTCTTGTACCCCACCAAGTCCTGGAGGAATTCGAAAATTTCTCAGCCCATTTCCAAGGCATCATATAGTGATCGTAGGCGCCCTGAATTCAGATCCCGTGGCCAAACCAATATGCGATGCGGTTTCTTTTGGACTGGGCCTTGCCGCCACGCGCTGAACGAGTCCTGCACAACAATGCATCTGTAGGGATCTCTGCATCATGTGAGCTCGCACCCCAAGCTGTATCATCCTGCGCGGCTCCTGTCAAGGTGGTGGGGCGCCTCCTGCAGCCAAGCGGAACTCTTGCGTAGACTGCAGGCAGCACTGATGCCATCCCACCTGGATGGTGTGTTCCAGAAGACCCAGTGGAAACGAGCTTATTGCGACACCAGTGAGTGGGTGGTAAACTTCACACCACCGAGCGTGGGGGCTTCGCATTGTCAACGAGGGATGCAGATGGAGCCCCCAATCCTTCTGACATCCTGCCATTGCCTCAAGAACTGTCCGAACAGTGTGGCACACCTGTCGTTCCCTGCAGAACATGCGATAAGGAACTAATCCACGGAGTATCACGAAAGAAGCGAGGCCCCTTGCGTCTATCTGGTCTTCATTGAAGATGTTCAGGTTCCCCGGTTCATCTCAGCTCTTGATGAGCAAGGCTGCTTCGCTCTACACTGTGCCATCTAACGCCTTGTACTCCGTATCCCAGATCTTCATATCAATCCCCTCCCTTCAATATCGACAACTTACTTTCCATAATCTGAAATCGTGGCCCGAGTGAAGCAGGCGCAAAGACAGATACATCTTCATCAGCCATTGCTTGTGATGGACAAAGATGCCAGCAAGACCCCGCCCGAGCTATCCACCTTTGACGTAAGGTCGCACGTAGAGATCTCACAGATCTCACGATGGAGACTCGAGCATCATCAGAGACCCTGGGGACCCACCGACTCGCCACACCCAGCCCAACGACAGACAGAAGGTACCCGCTTCGGCCTCCGCCGCCCCAGTGGATCAATCACTCCTCCGGCTCAACGTCTTCACTGCCGGACCTGATAAGATCCAACAATGACGCAACATAAGGGCTCTGTGATAAATCTGTCAGTTCGAGAATCTCGGCAGCGGCAAATCGAGGGGGAAGGATCGTATTGAGACTTACCAGAGCTTTGTTCTCTGCCAGAACCTCAAACAAGCGGGGCATGACCGGTCGGAACAGCTTCTCGTTCCACCCACTCCGGTCGTCTTCCGTCTTGGCCCGCTGTCGCATCTTCACGAGCTCCTCCTCCGACTCCGTCTTGACGACATTCCGCGCGATGTTGCGGAGCACCAGCACGGCGCTCAGCGGGATACCCGCCGCCTGAGGGGGCAAGGCCGGGTTGCGTTCATCCCGCATGGTCGCCGTCTCCTCATATGTCAACGTCATTGTCCGCCCCGGGATTACACCTGATCTACTCGGTCGTCTTCCACTGGCACTGCTTCTTCTTGCAGCGATTGTAGAGGAAACGTGACCGCTGATGTGGCGGGCAAGATCTTGCAGGTGAAGCTTCGTGGGATGCTGGTAGCGAGTGCAGTCGCCCCAAGCGCAAGTGAACTCCTTTTCTGCGTTGTCGTACTGCCCGCTCTCGTTTTTGGCGGCGCCAACATGCGCAGTGAGAACATGGTTCCACATCTCTTCAACTGTGAGGCATAGCTTGCCGCAACGCTCTGTGCGGTTGTGTGAGTTGTTCGCCCACATGCAGCGGGAGTACTCTATGCTCCCGTCCAAGCTCAGCGGGCTTGGCCTTGCACGAATGCCGTGGATGATGAACTTCTGTTGGGAGTCGTTCGGGTCTCTCAGGACTTGCGCATTTGAGTCCTTGTAAACGGAGGTACTGTTGCGAATGAAGTCTGCGGGTGTGATGAGAGCCTGCCCAAGGGTCTTGAGTGGACCAACGAACGCGGCCTGATATGCTTGCCAGGCGGCGAGCTGGGTGACAAATGACTCCGAATCCTCTTCAAAGAAACATCGTACCCAGCGGTGCACGCGGTCGGGTTCTTCAAGCTGCAGCATCTCTTGAAGGAGGCTTTCGGGCATAGTCGCGATCTCGTTGGTGGCAACGGGAATCCGCTGCTCAGGGACGAGAACCTGATGATGTTGAACCTTGCGCGCGCCGTGTGCGAGGAGGCGTACAAGGTGGTCGATAAGATGCTCCGTTGGAATAGACTGGAGCATATTGTTCAGGTTAGGGACGACGGCAGTGTATTGGTAGAGGAAATCGAGACATGCATCCATGAGCTCATCGTCGTGGAGAAGGAGCCAGCTGGAGATATGCTGAAGGAGGGACGCGGGTACCTCACCCAAGGTGTTGGTTGCGTCGAGGTTCATCGATATCCTGCCCAGTGCTCGAAGGGCTGTGAGAATCGTCCCGCGGTCGTTGGAGTCCATCTGCGCAAGCAAGACCCTATAGAGAGGGTCATCTGATCCAAGCACGAGCCAAGGTGTGAGAGCTTCGGCGATGTCGAGAGCGAGGCTCTTCAACTCCGTGAGCGTGTCTCTTACTGGTAGAGTCAAGATAATGCACACCAGGTCTTTCACAGGTGGGTAGTCGGACATGTTATGTGCGTTCTCCTGCAATGTGACCATATTGCGTATCGTCAGAACAGCCTCCGAGATCAGGACGAGCTTATCGGCCAGGATCTCTGTCTGCAGGACGTCTGGTGTGTCCTTCTCCATCAGGGCTTCAACGCGCTCCAGAATATCGTGCGTACCGTTGTTGCCATCGAGTTCAAAAGGGTCGCCTGAAGGGTCGAGATCCCACGAGACGGTCCAATCCACGTGGTAGTAAAGACCTCCGACCTCGAGAGCCTTGTCAACGAGACCCTCGGCAAGGCCAGGAAAAGAATCGAAGCGGTACTTGTCACCACGCTCGTAGGAGATCTTAACAAGATGGTTGAGGGCATAAGCCTGTTCTGATGGGATGCGAGAGCGAAGAGCGTTGAGACAGCGGATGTAAATATTGGGGCCTTCAGTGCCAGCTGTTCAAGTCATGTTAGTATGCAGATTCTATATGCAGCCCTTGCTGTGGCATATCCTTGATTTCGACTTACTGCCAGGATAGATGGGTTGTCTTGCGGCCTGCTGGGCATGTTGCGCGTGTTGGCTTTGCTTGGGGAACATGTTTGGCGAGTTCGCAGGCGTAGCTACGGCGCGAAGCGACAATGGCTTGTGTTGCCGAGGCTGGTACGCTGAGACCTGTGATGACATGTTGTCCACGTTCTGAGGGTGGTGTACAACAGATGGACCCCGTGGTTGCGATCCATGGTGCATCTGTGGCATGCCATGGACATGCATCTGCGCTTGCGCGGCAGCGCTTGGTGGTTGATTGGCATGCATTGCCTGGGTCGACGCTGCCTTTGCTGCACTGTTCCTCGATGACCCTGTGTCCGGCTGGAAGATAACCCTTTGCGCAGGGGCTTCACGCAGACCTCTAGACGCGCGTGCACTGGACCCAAAATCTACGGTTGGCCGTTCCCTCACCGGTGTTCCGTCGTCTCCTGACGCGGTTGCTGAGTCTGGCCCGCCTCCCACGGTACTCTCCCTCTTTGGCCGGAAGTTCTCCCTCGTTCTGCTGAGCAGGCCTGCGCCCTTTGCCGTAACGTCCTCAAGGATATCTTTCGGTGGAGGTTCCTTGCCATGCACGGTGCTGATTTCGAAGGCCGCGAGGTTCTTGTAGAACTTTTCCTTCAGTGCGAAGGCAGTGGAGGCTTCGTTGTTGGAGAAGATGCCCAGCTCGGAGGCCATGCGCCGCCAGGCGAGCTTCTCTTCGGAAACCTTGTCGTAGCCACCGCTGGCGACGATATGGTTGAATACTTTAAAGAGATCAATCGAATTGGCGCCGACTTTGGGTTCTGGGTCGAGAGTCGTTCCGCGCTTGGTGTGGTAGTCGCGCAGCCGGGTCATAAACTCTTCGTACTCGGGCGTGCGATCGACAGTGTGCAGGGGAACCTCCTGCGACACTGGCGCCATGTTGTATGTTATCAAGGACCGAATTCGCGTAAAGTCGTTAACTTTGATGGAAACGATGAACTCGAGAGTCGCGCGCGGCTTGGGATGGCCGAGTCTCGTCGCTTCGCTCGCGCCCAGTCACTCAGAGAGGACCACGCGAAAGGTCACCGGTGCAAGCTGGAAAGGTGTGCACACCAGTAATGAGGCTATGGGTGTACGTCCTCTGCGCTCAAAAGTTGTCGCTGTGCAATGCCGTCTCGCAGGGTGTCTGGTCGAATCTGGCTGGGGTGCAACGGAGCTGTCGCAAAGACGATGCATGCATTTATTTTACGGGTCAGTCGAGGGAGACGCGGCGCGACGGACGCTTCTGAGGGATGGAGGGTGCAAGTGGGTGGGTTGCGGCTGGAGCCGGCGCACGTGACCTGCCTCGTACCTGCTACCACTTGTAGTCCTTCGGTTTCTGAAGCTTTTGACTCCTCTTCAACCGTCAAGAAGGTTCACCCTGCCCAGCTTGGATCACTGCTACAATTCAATTGATGGTCAGGTTGGCCAACAGACTCTCCGCCGTGATTTGACTCACACGCATGCAATCCCACCTCCAAGGTGGTGCAACTGCTCGTCATGGCCGGGTCACCTACGCCCGTGCATCGCAATCTGCTCAAGCGAGTGGAAGTCCACGATGCCACTACCAAGAGGAGCTTCGACTCAAGCTCACAAAGCAATGAACTAAGGCTTTCGATCGAGGCTCAGCAGTCATTCGAAGCCCCCAGTCCTCTGCTCCAGCTCATCATCCAAGCTGGTTTTCGGCGCCTGGTACCTTCTGCTGCTGACTTTTCTTGTTGAACCACTAACATGTCTTTCTCATAGCTCTGTGTCCGACTTTCAGACCTACTCAAAACCGGATCTGTGGCTCATGATATTGTCTGTGCCCACCAAGGCCAGTTGCGCTTGGCCATCCGGATCCCTAGCCAGAACCAGGTGCTTGTCAGTTTCTTCAGCGATGCACGAGACTTCGCCATGACCATTCGCACGTTGGAGAAATCTGGCTTTCGCATCAAGAATGAGAGCACGAGTGTGTTTGTTGGGGAGACACCTCGACCTGAACTGTCAGCCACTCCTGGAATTGTCACAGCAAGGCCACGCCTATCCTCCATCACGTCGATCCCCGGGTTCGGACAGTCTTCTCAGATGCAACACAGCGCGGGGCTCATCCAGGATTCCGGAAGTCAGTCTAGTCTGCTGGATTCATCATGGCCTTCGTATGATCATGGTAGCATGTCCATGTCCCAACCTCAGTTGCCCAGCTATGGGCTTTATTCATCTTTTGGATCCCCCTTTGGCCAAGGCTCAGCCGCGCAAGGTATCAGCCCCTCGCCGTCTGTCAGAATGCCCGCCATATTATCACCGAATCCTTGCGATGTTTTTGCTGCTCCTCCCACCAGCTCTTTAGCATACCGGCCGCGGGTGAGCTCCCCGTTACGCCATGCTGTGCAGCCAGTCGAACTGCAGCGGTCTTGGTCGAACCCCATTACGCTGCCAGCCCATCAGTACCCTCTTCCCGCGCCTATGGGTCATTTTCAGACTCGGGAGCCGGCCCCTCAGGCTAGCCAAGCCTCACAAGTCAACATGTTCGAGAGCCAGGGCGCGTCTACGCTTGCGCAGGAAACCTCTCCTCCTGCGGAAGCTGTGGCGTCACTCAACAATCTCACGTCACTTGAGAGCACACACAATACAGCTACGAAGACTTTCAGAGACTTCATGCCAGCTCCGAGAAAGTTACCTTTTGTGTCTTCGAAGAGAGATGTAGATGCAGATGATGGTAAGAAGCGCGCGGGAAAGACGAAGCGCAAGGCAGAGGTTGCCAAGGAAAGGGCAGGGAAGAAACAAAAGCAATCCATTATGAAGTCCTCAGACGGCACCACCAAGACAAGATCCAAAGTTCCCACGACGTCTACAGCCAAGTCCAAGGTAACCGCGAGGTCGCCAACATCAGCTCGGAGAAGTGGCTCGAGAAATGACAAAGCGACCGGAGCTGAGATTCGCACGAGCCCCGGCCCGGGCCCTATTCCCCTTGAAGAGGAGAACAAAGCTGACAACGCAACTGCCAGACTCAGTAGAACGGCCAAGGCCCCGAAAACGAGCACCCAGTCCACTACGACCGCTGTTCGTAAGGTGCAGCCAGCGTCCTCCGTTCCAGTCACCCGCAAAGCCAGGCCTCGGTCCCAGCCTAAGTCGCCGGTGAAGAGCAAAATGTCAACGTCCCGGGCAAGGACAAATAAGGGAAAGAAGACGCCTGGACCGAAGCTTCAAAAGGCTACTCCAAAGAGTTTCCCGAGATCACCGAAAGCTACTTCTAAAGAACCTGTCGTCCCTAAATCGCCTGACAAACCGAGGTGCGGTGCTGGAACCAGTCAAAAGAGGTCAAAAGACACTGTGGAAAAGTTGAGAAGGAGCACCCGTGCGATGAAAGACACGAGGAAGAAAGAGGCCGGTTGTCAAAATGAATTCGGAGTCGCAGACACTGCAACCTCTGACCAGACACAGGCTGTAGTGGCTGGTGACCTAGCCAGCACAACCGCCCAGAGAAAGCTGCATCCAGCCCAGAGCTCTTCATCACAGGGGACTACGGATGATTACACTTGTGGGCAGAGAGGGAATTCTCAAGACGAGGACAAAGCACCATGTCTCAACTGCCAAAAGGCCCATCGGGGTTGCAGCCGCGCGCGACCGGTCTGCAGTCAATGTAGGCGACATGGTCTCACATGTTCATATCCCGCGACCAAGAGGGCCTCACCCCTGGTAGGACGATCTCTGGGTGCGGTCTCCAAAGGAAAAGCCCCGAGAGGCGAAAAAGCAGACACCGACGCAGGATTTGAGCCCCCCACGGTAGTGACTGCGGCAAGAGTCTTGCAGGCAACAGATGTCTCGACGCTCATGACGACTGCGCATGATGGAGAAACCACGAGTTTGGCATCAAATGCAGATGCGTCAGGCTCTTGTCTCAGCACGAGCTTCCTACCTCTTGTATTTGACGCAACCCTGAAGAAGCAGCTGGAAGCAGCGACAGAGCCCCTGTTTCAGCAGTACGAAGCTGATATCGCAAGAGGCTGTGACAAGACTGCGATTGCGAGATTCTATCTTGAATGCATATCGGCAGCTAGGAGAGATATCTGGAGGGGAGTCATTGGAGGCGCGGAGGAGTTTGCAATGCCGACTGTGGTTTAGAGGTATGGTATTGAGCCATGTAAGTTGCTGGTGTCGATTCTCTGGCCAAGACGAAGGCTCTCCTTTACGTATCGAACAAGAAGAGAACATCAAAACTGTGACAATGGAAGAAAGTCACTGGATTCACTCACCAGCTGAGCGATGAAATTTCAACATGTAGGGAAGGCACAAAATCAGGTCCCGGTGGCCTCGAACGAGCTACATTCGCTGTGGAAACAATTCTAGCAACGCGTGGAAAGGTGCAGGCGCAGAAGAATTGAGAACCGCTTCAAGCTGAGCGCGGAGCAAACAGCACACGCGCCCTGATTGTCATCATCGTCAAGAAAAGGAAAGCCGTGCCACAAGGTATCCATGAACTGCAGAGAACACCCCGGACCCAAGACCAATACTGAGACAAAATACATCGGGCGCTTTAGAAACAAAGAACTCATACTTATCACGACGACTCTTTTGCAGTTCCCCTCCGTTCTTCGCTAAGCATTCTGCACTCATCATGATCTCATGGGCTCCGATCTATGTCAACCCATCCAATCACCGCTCGCCGTGTTTTCCAACAGGTATCTTGAACGAATTCCGTCTTCGCTTGTATCACCCGATTCCCTTTGTTGTTCGCAAGGTCTCCGTGTCTCCTCTTCTTTGATCGCCATAGTCCATCCGTCCGATCTCGAGCAGATGGTGATGCTAGTCGCCTCAGTTGTTCATCTTCACATAGTTGCTGGGGAAGATTCCATGTCTCGAACCGATCATGCCGGTCCTATAGATGGTTGTCAGTCAAATGGATCTCGCGTCCTTTACGATGCATGGACGTCATGCGAGATTATGCCCGAAACTTACCACCAATCATTGTCGCTCTCGGTCTTCTTGAGGATCGTGATCACCTCGCCCTTCTTGAAGCCCAGGTCTCCCGGCTGATCCGCCTCAAAGGTGAACACCGCAACTGCTTCATTCTTTCCCAGGCTTGCTTGCTTGTTTCCTGTGAAGTTCGGCTTCGGCGCAGTCGGCCGGCCGGGGCCAGACTTTTGGCTCCCGCCAGCAGGGCTGTCTCGGTAGACGTAGTCATCGTCCGCGCCGCGGTTCGAGCCGAAAGTGCTGGACCTGGATGGCCCGTTGCTGCCGAATCCACTCGGGCGATCATACACATCGTCCTGCCATGTATTCGCGCGGCGGGGGCTGTTGAAACCGTCATTGTTGAATGTACCGCTGCCGGTGCGGTCGCGCTGGAGGCCCTCGCCGTAGGCACTGCCTCTGCGGCCTTCCCAGACGACATCGTCATGTCGCTCATCGTAGACAGGCATATCGTTGTACATAGAGTCGCCGGAGGAGGGAGCAGCACCGCCGCGCATGCCGCTAAAGACGCGGGAGTTGAGTACATTCATGAGGGGACCTGCTTGTGGTGGCGGGTGAACAGAGCCTGTAAGGAGTTGCTGGGCAGTGTATCGTGTTCCGTAGAGCTTCTCATTCGCATCGCGACGCTCGATGATGGCGGAACCCTCGAGCGACACACCTGCGAACAGTCCCTTGGTCTTGGAGTAACTGAAGATGCCAGCAACACTCTTCAAGCTCGCCGCACCTGCGGCTTCCGCATTCCTGCCCACGGGACCAGCTGCCAGACTGACATTTCCACCGAGTGTAAGTGATCCAGCCTGGGCGAAGGTCTTGACGGCAGCCATGTCGTTAAGGATGAAGACAAAGTCGGTCAGCTCAAAGCCGATCTGACCACCGAAGCCGGCGCCAGCAGTGGCGATGGCGGAAGGGGCAGACCAGCTGCCATCGGGAAGTCGAGCGACGACGAGGCCAGAGCCGAAACGACCGGAGCCGAGGAAGCCGGCCTTGAGGACGGTGATGACGGCGAGGCCCTTTGCTTGAGCGAGGACGGAGGGCGGGATGACCTTGTCGGGACCGAAGGCTTGTCGGGGGTTAATAAAAGATGTGAGAATCTTGCCGCACTTTTTGCATTCCGCTGTTTGGAGAGTTCTTGGGTCAGCATATTTGTTCCTAGGATCGTGAAAAGCTTCGGGTGCATGGCCGTCGGGGATTTTGGGGGAGCTGACGACGTCAGGCTGGGGTAGGGAGGGGTGGAACTAACACGCCATAGACGACGGGAGAGGGTTGTTGATGCCCATTGCGACGACTGGTACTGCTTTGTGCAGTGAAGATGTCGAAGATGGTGGTACAGAACAAGCCGGGGTCGAGGGGAATGGGAGTATGGGGGGTAAGGGAGAGAAGACGGAGAGGTTGTCGTCGCGGAGGAAGAGGAGCAGCAGCTAAGGCGGAGGAGGTCGGACGCCAAGTGGAAGGCGGGGTGAGATGGCCCTGGGGAAAGGATGCTGCGGCGTAAACGACCAGAGGTTCAGACGTCAGCGGATGGGAGAGACGGTCTATAACAAGACTTGAGGTTCTCACTTCAATACCAGTAACGGGAGATGTCTCTACATGGACTTGCGAGGGTCATGGGAGCCATGTTGAGGCGCAGCGAGGTCGGCAGCCGTTAAGTGAAGCTACGGAGAGGTTGCGTCAAGTGTGGCGCTGGTGCTGATGCACGTCCGAGGCCGCGCACCACGCCGCCACTGACTTTGCTAGTGCTCTGGGGCCTGTGAGAGCAAATTATATCGGAGTGCAGGGTTCATCTGGCTCTTTAAGGTTTGCTGCATAAGACAAGCTTGCATTAGACACAAAGAATGAAGGTCAGCATTAGCGAGCCAAGGACAGTCCTGACCCCAGGAATCAAAATGTGGCGCTCTACCTAGATTGTGGCGGTGCAGCGCAGAGAGACACCTACCCTGTATGCACTGCTTCCCAGCCAGCCTCAACCTTGTTTCAGAGCATAGACGCCGTCACTCTTCGCCTCCGAATCACATCACATCTACACTCAACTGCCACCTCTCCCACCATCACCATCGCAGCCACATACAGCCTTGTCGACCACCTTTCACCATTTGATCTCCCGTTCTGAAGCACCTGCAACGACCCTCCGTTCCGCAACGCCGCCTATCCTCCGACGTCCCGAAACTTCTTTCGGTCGACGACGAGACAGCACCTTCAAAAGCCTCCCGCGAACGTCTCGCAGCTACACAGCGCAAATACATAAAAGCTCACAACCGATCCGCCCACCATGTCAGAAGCCTACGAGCGCGAGCGCCAGAATAACGCCCGCCTCGACGAGCTCTCCGCGAAAGTCTCCGCCCTGCGTGGCGTCACCGTCGACATCTACGACAATGCCCGCGCTCAAGATGTCATCCACGATACTGTACGCCTCAGCATCCCCTCTTCATCTCTTCCCAATTCGCGCTCTACAAGGCACACTCCCTTTGCTACCGATTCAGAGCTTACATGAAAGCGATATAGACCGACACCTTCTCCAACATGACAACTTCGATGAAGAACTCTGGCACGCGGCTCACGCGCATGGCAGCGAGCGGGAACAAGGTCGCCGTGCTGAAGCTCGCGGGCATTGTCATCGTTGCCTTCCTGATCCTGTACTACGGGTTGAAGCTGGTGTTCTGAGTGTGCAGGCTCACCTGCCGATTGGAATAGGGGGAGTGTCCGAATCTGTAATGCGAGGGCGTTTGCTCTCAGATGTTTGAATGCTATGAGCGGTCATTGGCGTTTTCCTATTGGTTCTTTCTTACGAGGAGGAAGCCTGATGTGATGAGTGGCTGGTTGTACATCTCGGGGTCATCAGGCCTTTTCAGGTCAAAGCAAAGCATGGCAAGGCATTTACTCAATATACACATAATTACGTTGGACATGTCACTAACTTTATCCGCTTTGAACGTCAACATGTACTCATTTTCTGCATCTTCCTTTTGCCGCCATTGACTTCTACGTAGCAACCAAACATGCTAAACGCCCCTGACATGCCATCAAAACCACCCGGCTGCGCCGTACCGATTCAGATGCTCTCCCCTTTATACATGCCTTCTCGAAATCAAGCACTCGCTCTTCTTTTACTTTCATGTGGTCAAACGTGCTCCATTGATCCATCCTAGCTCCACACGTTCGAGAACAGGTCATCGTCTGCAGCGCTGAACCCTCCTGCAGGCTTGCTGGCGCCGTTGCCCGTCTGGCCGGTGCTGGATGACCATCCACCGAACTCCTCATCAGCCTGCACCTTGGGGGCCGGGTTGAAACCTCCAGAGGCTCCAGGCACAATGGGAGTGCTGGCAAACGAGCTGGAAGACGCACCCCAACCGCCAAAGTCGTTGGAGGCGCTGGTCGTGCTCGTTTGAGTCGGAGCCGCGCTCGGTGTGGATGCTGTGTCGTTGGAGCCCCAAGCACTGCTGCCCCACACATCTGCCCCTGAGATGCCGCTGGCACCGAAAGATGGCGTTGCGGCGGGTGCAGGACTTGGCTTAGCCGGGGGCGAAATTTGGGCGGGTTTGTTCTGCGGTGAAGAGAGGTTGAAGACTGAGTTAGACGCGGCGGCAGGTGGACTGGTGGTCATTGGGGGAGGGGATGTAACGGTCTGCGTTGGGGGCGCTGGGTCGGAAGTCAAGCTTAGCAGATCGTTGGAGAAGGATTGTGAGGGAGGTGGACTAGCGGTCGATTGAGCCGGCTGTGAAGAGAAGCTGCCAAAGTCACCAAATCCAGAGTTGGAAGGCTGCTTCTGGTGAAACTGCTGAGGTGACGGCTGCGCGGGCTTGGTATCGAAGAAGCTGCCACCACCAAGGTTGCCAAAGGCGTTGCCACCGCTCGCTGGCGGAGGAGACCGAGTGCTTGATGCTGAACCGAAGCTGGCGAAGGGGTCCGCCGCGGCGGGCTTGGGGCTTGTGGTGTTCCCCATGCTCAGGCTGCTGAAAGCATCATTCATACCACCAAAGGAACCCTGTTGTTGATCTTGAGCGGCGGTGGGTGAACTCATGCCACCGAAAGACCCGGCAGACGCACTACTCTGCTGCTGCTGCACCTGCGGGCGAGGAGCTGATGCGTAGAGCGACAGAATCGATTGCTTGAGATCGGGCCTTGACTGTGCGCCTGGTGTGCCAGCACTGGCAGCAGAGGACGGCCGTGGAGGAGCAGTCGACTCTCCCAAGAAGTCAAGCCCGAGCAACGAGTCTTTGTTCGTCGCTTTTGGCGGGGCAGGCTCGGCTTTGGGAGGGGGCATCTTGCCTGGAGTAGGGCCAGCAGTGCTGGATCGCTGCGGAACGGGATCATCGCCACCGATCAAATCACCCATGGGCGCAGGCTGTGGTCTCTGCTGTTGCTGTACGGGTCGCGACCCGGCTGCCCTTGTAGAGTTGTTCCTCTCGATGGCCTGCTTCTCCTTGACGATATTCAGGGGCACATCGTCATCGCCTTCGGCATCGAGGGTCGAAGGGTCGGGAATCGGGCCATCCATGGTCCATCGCTTCAGTTCGTACTTCGTGCGAATGAAGTTCTCGATCTTCGATTCGGATGGCGCATGGCCGGGTGCGAGCTTAGCCTCCCAGTACTTGTTGGCACGGGCATTACCCCAGCTCAGGATGCTCTTCATCTGCTCATCGGTCCAGGAATCGAGGTCGACTGATTTGACACGGCTGATGTGTGTGCCCATTCCGCGATGGATTCCCGAGCAGCGAATGCAGACGAAGACGCCTAGGTTCCAGCTGGCCCATCTTGGGTCTGAGGAGAAGGTTAGGAGAACGGACAGATTGAACAGATCGAACGATGCAACATACGCTTGTTGCGCTTGCAGTCTGCGCAGACTTTGTTCGGCTCAAGCTTGAGGAGACTCTTGATAGTAGCCTGGTTCTGGGCCGCCCTCTCGGCGGCTGGGTTGGGCGCTCGTCTGGACATGGCGGTGGAGAGGCGGACCGAGCCGGAGGGGGATGCGGACGTCTATCAGAAAGCTGAGAGGGCAATGTCTGCGAGACGCCAAGAGCGTGATCGGAAAGGAGCGCTGATCCTGATGATGGAGCAGGATCGTGCGTCGAGCTGGCGGAGGTTGGGGTGAAGTGAGGTCGTTGATGCCACGGTGGGAGGCGGTGGTGGTGGTGTTGGCGCGCAGAAAGGGATAGATAGAGGGATCTAGGCTCCACTACGGCAGCAGCCCCTCGATTGATGTCCACTGCAGGTTCAAGTTTCTACGGTGGGGTAGCGACAATGTGGTGCCTGCTGTGCTCCAACTGTCGCTGCTCGCTGCCAATTTGTTGGTGGGAAGCATCAGCCACAATTCGGTCAGGCAGCATCGAACAATGCCAGCTGCATCGGCCATCATCCACCTTAGCAAAGGTATTTCCTATCAGAACGTTGATTGATGGATGATGTCAAGTGAGTCCCGGCATTATAACTGAGACAAAGGATTTTAGCAGACAATGCTTGCTGACGAACTGTACGATCCTGCAGTAATACGCAGCTCGACCACGTCCACGATGGTGCGTATCGCCGCCTGTGGCTGAATACGCCCCTCCATCGGCACCCAGACCTTCCGCCGCATTCGCCCCAAAATTGATGATGCTATCAATCCACGTCCAGCCCCATCTCGCCATCAGCCCTGCCTCCGCCTCAACCCTCAAGTTCATCTCACCTCCCTACAAGTGATTTGTCAACTCATCATCACCTCTGCATATATCTAACCTCCTCTTCGCCCATACTCATGCGTTTCAACAGGCCTGTCTTCTCGACACTGCTCTTCAGCTTCACACACTTCGCTGCCCGCGCATCCAGGACCCCACCTCACTCTGCTGCTCTTGGCGCATCTATTTCTTCGCGAACTCTGCGCTCCTCTATGCCTACGATTCCCTTCTTGGGTGCTCTGTTCGGTTCAAAGTCTTCTTCGTCAAACATGACCTACCCTGACCAGCGTGGTGAGGACGAGTGGCAGGCGATTCTCAACAAAGGTGAGCCTCAAGCAGCTTCATGAGGCCGTTGATGGGCATCAGCCGCTGACTTCATCAATGCAGAGCAATTCCGCATCCTCCGCGAAAAGGGCACTGAACCACCCGGCTCCGGAAAATATGACAAGCACTACCCGGAGGAAGGCGTCTACGCCTGCGCCGGTTGCGCCGCGCCTCTCTACAAGGCCACCCACAAGTTCAGCTCCGGCTGCGGCTGGCCGGCCTACTACGACTCCATTCCTGGAGCCGTCACCCGCCACGAGGACCGTAAGTTCGGGATGACGAGGACGGAGATTGTATGCTCGAACTGCGGAGGACATCTGGGTCATGTGTTCAAGGGCGAAGGGTTCAAGACGCCGACGGATGAGAGGCACTGCGTCAATAGCATCAGCTTGAACTTCACGCCGGAGAATAAGGCTGGCCGTGGCGACAAGAATGAATCATAACTGGTGTTTGTGATGGTTGAGGAGTTGGGGGCAGCGTTTGGTCGGCTAGTTGATGGTCTGATGTGTAGAACAATGTAAAGAAGTCTGATTCCGACTGTGGCACACTACTCGTTCATGGCTCACTTAGGTAGCCTGGCTGGTACCTACAACACCTACCGTAACTGTGTTGCACACTGTCATCCGTGGTTGTGGCATGACCGGGGTCACTTGTAGTGATGTAGGACCACATTTGGTGTGCATGGCGAGTTAGAAGCAGCGCCAAGACTCGAACTTCAGACTGCTGGTAAATCTGAGGCAGACTGCAGACCGAAGAAGTGTACATTGATGGGATTCCTAAAACGCTGTGTTCTTTTCAACATTCACGTGATGCTCGTTGACATGTGAAAGCTGGGCTACATCATCGGCATCGTCTAGCGCCGGCTCCCCCAGCGCACACACCCCTCCAAGCGTCCCGCGTCCCACTCCGCCCACATGCCTCGGCCTGGGGAAAGCTGACATCGACTCTCTCTCTCACTCTTCCTGACAGCCAGCCGAGCTCGGTTCTCTTCCTCCCATCTCCTCGTCTTGTCATCTTAGCATCCGAGGCTTACAATTTTGAACGCCGAGAACTACTTCTTCCTTTTATTCATCGCATTCGCAGACTTGTTGCAGCTGTTTCTATTCATCAACCCCGACCTTTTCCCATCATCACTCATAGCTCCGTCCCTTCTTTCACAAACATCAGACAAGATGGGTGGTAAGTAGTCTGACTTGACCGCGATGTAATACCCTACTGACTTCTTTTCAGCCGTCGATAGACTCTCACAGGTTGCTGGCCAGCTCTCTGGCAACCCGACTGCTGGCGGTCGCGACAAGATCCTGCAGAAGCACCCCGACGATGTACGCACCACCTACCCTCACACTTGACGCTGGTCGTCTAGCTGCTAATGATGTCGTTCTCAGGTTGTCGTGACAGCCTGCTGCCGAAGCGCCCTTACCAAGGGCGGCAAGGGCGGCTTCAAGGACACAGCCGCCCAAGACCTCATGGCCGGCATCTTCAAGGCCATTCTCGAGCGATCCAAGATCAACCCTGCCCTCGTTGAGGATATTGCAGTCGGCACCGTCCTTGCTCCCGGTGGTGGTGCTACCGAGATGCGCGCTGCTGCTCTCGTCGCCGGTCTGCCCGAAACTGCCGCCGTTCGCTCCCTCAACAGACAGTGCTCTTCCGGTCTGCAGGCCTGTGTCGATATTGCGAACCAGATCAAGACGGGCATGATCGATGTTGGCATTGGCGCTGGTGTTGAGAGCATGAGCACACAATACGGGTAAGCTTTCCCTTCATTTCACAGATGAGCGTCATCATGCTGACAGCACTGCGTAGTCCCCAGGCCGTGACCGAATTCTCTGAGAAGTTCGAAAACGACGAGGCAGCCGCCAGCTGCAAGGTTCCCATGGGCGTCCTCTCTGAAGACATGGCCCGTGACCTCAAGATCGACCGAGCCGCTCAAGACGCCTTTGCCGCCTCCTCTTACCAAAAAGCCGTCAAGGCTCAGAAGGCTGGCCTCTTCGATCAAGAGATCGCGCCTCTCCGCGCCACCTTCGAGGACCCCAAGTCCGGAGAGAAAAAGGAGATCACCGTCGCCCGCGACGACGGTATCCGCGACGGCATCACCGCAGAGTCGCTCGGCAAGATCCGCCCGGCTTTCGCCAAGGACGGCAGCATCCACGCCGGCAACGCCAGCCAGATCTCCGATGGCGCTGCCGCTGTCCTCCTCATGCGCCGTTCCACAGCCGAGCGCCTCGGCCAGACCATCATCGGCAAGTACGTTTGCGCCTCCATCGTTGGCGTCAAGCCCCTCCTCATGGGCCAGGGTCCATGGAAGGCCATCCCCAAGGCTCTCGAGCTGGCGGGCATCTCACGCGACGATGTGGACATCTACGAGATCAACGAGGCTTTCGCGAGCCAGTGCTTGTGGTGCGCCAATGAGCTGGGGATCCCGCATGAGAAGATCAACCCCAAGGGTGGTGCGATTGCATTCGGACACCCTCTGGGTTGTACCGGTGCCAGACAGGTTTCGACTCTGCTGTACGAGCTGAAGAGGACAGGCAAGAAAGTCGGAAACACTTCGATGTGTGTGGGCACTGGTATGGGTATGAGCGCCGTGTGGGTTGCGGAGTAAGAGTACGGCTTGGGAGGTTTGTGGATTATGTATGACTAGACAGGAGGCGAAACATGCCTCACATATGATGAATCTTCCATGATGAGCTCGGCATTTCCTTCCTTGATGTCTTCTCCTTGAAAAAGAAACACTTAGAAATCCGGCACTCTTGTACCGATATCCTTCTGGTTCGCCAACTTGACTAATTCCATCCCAACCACGAGGTCCATCACGCCCAACCCGACACTTCTATAAACCACAGTCCCATCCCTCAACCACCTCATCAACTGGCCCTCCTTCTCCTTCTTCTTGCCCTCCTCGCCTGATCCGGAGTTCCGGTGAAACGACAGTGGGAAGCTCCCCTTCCGGCTAGGACTAGTAGACGCAGGTGAGCGAGAGCCGCTTCTCGGGCTTCGGGTGCCGTTGCCGTTGCCGTTTTCACTGTTATTGTAGATGGTAGACATGGAGTTTGTGCGGTGGTTTGGGTCGATAGTCAAGGGGTCCATGTCGGAAGAGAGTTGGCTGTCAGTTGTGGTGACAGACGAGGCTTCTGCCTCTTCTTCGAGTCTGAGACGATGGAGCATTGCCAGCTCTCCGAGTCTGTATGAAGTCAGTATCGAAAGGACCATGATTCTTCAGCTCGTCTTGAAAGGAGGAGGTCTGCACTTACTCGACCATTTGTGTTGGCTCAATGTCGGCGGCTGTGAGCTCGGTAGCATGCCTCATTGCTCCGTCCAGAGTGTCCACGACGATGACACCGCCCTCGTCAGCGTGCTTGTGAAAATGCCTGTGATGCCCAACGTGATGCTTGGTCACCAACTTGACCAGCTCATCCGGCAACTCCCTCCTCCCACTCTCCACACCACCTACCGCACAGATCAGCCTCCCCTTCTTCCTCCCCTCATGACTCGTCAAAATACTGGCCTCGAACAAGCCCTCCTCCGCCTCCTCCACACCCCTCGTACAGCAGTAGATCACATCCGCCTCCCTCATATACTCCTTCACCAACCGCTTGAACTCCACAAATCCAGGCGTCACCACCGAGAACTTAGCCTCCGCCCACCCTTCTCTCCTCTTGATCTCTGCCGGGATGAGGGTGAATCGCTTGAGGATGGTAGCCGCGGAGGAGGAGAAGCGGTGGTTGATAATGTTGACGTGGCGGATGGTGGGGCCGCGGAGGAGCAGGGCGAGACGAACGTGCCAGTAGGCTTGAGAGCCGGCGCCGAAGACGGTAAGGGTGCGGATGTGGGAGCGTTTGAAGAGAAGGCAGGCGGAGGAGAGGGCGGTGCGAAAGGAGGTGAGGGTCTGTGTAGCAAGGAGGGCGATGGGTGAGCCGGAGGGGTTGAAGAGGGTGATTGCGCCGGTCGTTGGATCCGGACTCGATTCCAATGGCGAGTCTGACGATGGCTTCATCGAAGAAGAGACAACTGTAAGAGTCGTCAGTGAGCGTTGAGGAATCGTGAGGGGGGTCCTGAGATCATACCCTTGCTCGCCATGCCATCCGGACCGCAGGCAGAGGAGAACCTTGTGGTCGTCATGCCATCCTTATGCAATGTCGACGATGCGCGAGGCTCCTGGAAGACATCGCCATCAACATCTTCAGCGCCGCCCGAGTACTGGTGCAGAGCTGAGGCGAGGACGCGCCTAAAGTCCTCGAGCTCTTCGAGAGTGAGCCCCTCTAGGAGGGTGTTGATCTCATGATCCGAGAGGATCGTCAACGGCATTCTTAAGGACACTCGCGCACGGGTTACCAGGGTGTGAGTCGCGTCGTCGTCTTGAGCGAGTGTGAGATTTGGAGGCGAAGTGCTGAAAGAGCGGTGGTGTTTTTAAGGATGGTGGGTGAAGCTAAGCTAAGGTACAGCTGAGTGCTGAGTGGTGAGCTTACCTCCCCTCACCTTAGCTGCGGTGGTGGTGGTGCTGGTCGTTACTAAGGGACATTTACTCCGGGGTCCAGGGACATCTTGTCATCAATTCTGCACTGGGGAGGTTTGTGAGATGAAGTCTCCTCTCAGCATTCTGATCCATTCAATGCCTCTCAGTGTGTCACCATGACGAACGTTTTGTGAAGGGAAGCTTGACAGGTACAGCGCATGTGCGACGCACGTGGGTGAGAGCCCTTTAGTGGCAGTCTAGCAGGTGAGGTATCATGCCGCTGAATTGACCACAAACTCTGCAGATTCCGGTACAAAATGACGAGAGAAGCAAAGAATTGTTGTTGGATATCATTGATAGATCAGAATCCCCAGTTTGCCAAGCTTGATGAGCAGGATCTCACACTAGGAGGTCGGGGTTTAGATCTGAGCTTGGCAGACTTCATGATGTGGCATTGGACTGGAGTAATCACAACTACGGTAGGTTGGCGCCTTGAGTAAGGAATAATATGGTCGGTGATTAGGCGGTCGCATGTCACGACCAAAAGATGAGTCGCCATGAATACGGGATTCCTTGCATAAATGGCCATATCATAGGGTTGTTGTGTTGGATTGTAATGGGAACGTGGTAAGGCAATGCCACCGCGTGAGTTCTCCAAGCTGTGATGAATGCCGAATTATATGGCCGTATTGGTCACATGTCAGGAAGAATGACAACCATGGACAGCAGCTACAAACTGCATCTTGATCTCACTCCAAAACCTATAGACCGGCTAAACGGGAACAAGACGGATGCATAGCCAGACTTGAAAAGTCACCGAGAAGGTCTTTGCTAAACTTCCGTTGTTGCATCTGGTGTCGCCTAATCGCCAATAACGCCTCGGCTTCTTTACTCTTTGTTGACGATGCCCCGCTGGACTTTTAACCGAATCTGACGCTGCTGACGATAATGCTCCGATCTCCCAGCATGCTTAATATTATGTCCTATTTGGGCATTTAGTATTAGTATCTTCTTACCAAGAAGTATCCCAATCGTTTCCCGGATTTGTCATGACGACCATGACGTTGACAGATACATGCATGCATATATTTATCAATGCAGCAGATTCCCATACTCACAAGTCCATAGATGCCAGTATAACTCGCATCACTCACTTTCTCTATGCTCGGTCAACATGGCTTTTAAGAAGCTCATCGTCGTTGTTGGTGCCACAGGCAACCAGGGCGGCTCCGTTGTCAACACCTTCCTCTCCCTGCCTCAATGGCAAGTCCGTGCCGTCACGCGAAACCCTTCTTCCGAGAAAGCACAGGCTCTCCAAGCTTCAGGAGCCTCAGTCGTCAAGGCGGATCTCAACGACGAGGAGTCTCTCAAAGAGGCATTTGAAGGAGCGCACGCCATCTTCGTCAACACTGATTTCTTCTCCATCTGGGTCCCTGCCGTTCTTGGTGGAACGCACTGGGAGCCCGCGAGACACCAGGCTTATGACGGCGAGTTGCAGCAGATAAAGAACGCGGCGAATGCAGGTTCTGGGGTACCAACGCTGGAGCGGTTTGTGTATTCAGCGTTTGGGTCCATCAAGAGAGGCTCAGGTGGCAAGTTTGATGATGACCTTCACTGGGAGAGCAGAGCCGACGGTGTGGACTACATCGAGGCCGAACTCACAGACCTCGCGGCCAAAACGTCCTACATTCACTGCGGGGCCTATGTGTCCAACCCCTTTCCCATCCCTCACCCGAACCCCAAGACCGGCGCCTTCGAGATGATTCGAAACTCATCTTCCAAAGCCCGCTGGCCCCTTCTCGACCCGAATACCTCCGTCGGCCCCTTCGTCCGCTGCCTCGTCGAAGACGAAGACCCCAAGACCAGGCTTCTCGCGTACAATAGTTATCTCACCTTTGACGAGACGCGGACCCTGTGGGAGAAGGTGACGGGCAAGACTGCCGAGTTCAAGCACGTGTCGCTGGAGGAGATGCAGGAGTATTGTGGGCTGCCGCGAGAGATCCTGGATGGGCCAGCGTGCATTGATGAGTTTGGGTACATGCCTGGGGTTGACAAGTATATCGAGCCGAATCAGCTGAAGAACCCGTTTGAGAGGGAGACCTTTGAGGGCTATCTGCGCAGGCAGAGCATGGAGACCTTGCTGAACATGAGGTTTCCGAAGTTCACATGAGGATGCTTCCAAAGGATAGGATGGCAATGTTAAAGCGACACAAATGACCATGACTTACAGCTCTTAACTCGTGTATCACTTTGCGATTCTCTGTGTCTACGACTAAGACGACGAATACGAGAGCCCTTGGCATTATCGTCGCAATTTCTCTTAATTCAGTTGCCTTATCTCAAGACAACAGCTGGCTCCTGGGTGGAATTCTTACTTTCCCATCGTAGCAAGTGCCCAACTTGGACAACATATCTCATGTCTGTCAGAAAGGCGCAATACGTACCGAGAAAATTAATGCACTGGCGAGTCGGCTCACAATACTTCAAGACAACGTTTCTTATAACAAGTAAGTGCATGCTCTGCCATTGTCTTAGGTACCTGACGACGGGAGGTGGCATGCCGGGTAAGGTAGGTGCTTGGCTCAGGGACGCCAATGATGCTTCGCCTCAGTACGACCTACATTAGCCACGTACGGTCTTACGCAAGGCCGGGTCTACCGCCGGAGTATTGACGGAAGCCTAGAACTGCGAGAAGAGACAAGAAGCAGCCCGGATTCCATTGTCACACAGTGTGTGAGTAAAGTCCAACATCAATCAAAGTCCGTGTCCGTTTCTCAAGCCTCCTTGCTACAACTTGATTCGTTTGACTCTTGTTTCAACAGTGCGCACGCTGTCCTCCCTGCGCCAATCACGGCACCGTATTCGTCTTCGCTCCAGGGCCCTCCGTCAGCAGAACTTTAGCGCCTTCAGGGACCTTCTTCAGTGGTGCTGCAAGGACAGGACCACCAATTTCGTACTAAAGTGACCCCCGAATCCCTCGGTGGATCCTCCAACCCGCTGCCAACGGCCCCAACGGTCGCCCCAGCGCATCATTCCTCAGGGCCCTCCGTAGCCTCCGCCGCCCGCCGCCGTCGACCTTCTTCTGCACGTCTTTGTCTCGGTTGATCTGACGACGAATCTCAAAGCTTCCCGACGACACATCTCACATACCGACTCTACGTCTCCCACCGACACTGCTGTCATCTGCACCAAGCTTCCTACGCATAGCATATTCGATTCATTACGACCAGACGACCCTTACTCTATCATAGTCACTCGTCGGAGCGACACGGGGTTCCGTCAGCGCAATCGACAGCTACTAGAGCTAGCTGCCATCCAAAACCTCCACGTCACCCCATCACCACCACACTACAGCCGCAATCATGACTCTCAAGGAGGAGTTCCAGACGCGGAACTTCAGTGCGTCGCAATTCCCAACTATATTCCCTTTCAGAACAATTTGACTGACCAATTCTGATAGGTATCTACGGACAATGGTGAGCTACTTTCCTCCGACGATCCCCTGCCTGCTAGCTCCCCTTTCGCCAAACCTCCCGCTCTCGACTGGTGCGATACCACGACTGCTTCGCCTAGCTCAGGCTGCGCATATCGCAAAGTGCGCGTTGGCGAGAGAGGCGGGAAGCAGGCGATGCGACTTGACGTCGAATTAGCACCCCTCGAAGAACAAAGCCACTGACTGTCTTCCAGGCTCGGCATCCTCTCCATGATCCTCTGTCTCGCGACAGGCATTAGCTCCATCTTCACCTTCCGCGTCCTCATCATCATCATCGCCGTCATCGCAATGTACGCCCCCTTCATCTCTTGCTCCTCGCTCCGACCTCTCCACAACCGTGCTAACCTTTGTCTACCAGCTGCTTCGCCTTCTGCATCCTCTTCATCGAAGTTCCCCTCCTCCTGCGCATCTGCCCGACCTCCTCCAAATTCGACGCCGCCATCCGCCAGGTCTCCACGAACTACATGCGCGCCGCTGCCTACGCCGTGATGTCCGTCGTTCTCTTCCTCAGCCTGCTCAACAGCGCTACTTCCCTCATCGCCGCCGCCGTCTTCCTCGCGCTGACGGCTCTCTGCTACCTCGCTGCCGCCATCAAGGGCCAGGCTTTCGTCGGCAGCAAAACTCTCGGTGGACAGGGCGTTGCGCAGATGATCGTCTAAAGGACGCATATCCTGCGTTGCGTGCGGGCTGAAAGGGGTTCGAGAGAGGGTGGTATACGGTCCTGCCAAGGTCCACGAGAGGAGAAGGCACAGCACCGCTAGCTGTTGTGTCAGCGTGAATCGATGGGTTGGAACTTCAGGTGTTCATGAATCGAGGCGACCCTCACCAGGGGAGTTAGGGCCAGGACGATGGTCGAAGCCCACCAGGGGTGCAACCCAGGTTAGAGGCCGAGGATAGTTGGGAGTAGGGGGCCAACGACCCAGCGGAGCAAAGCTCCTTGTTTTGTACGAGACCTCTACGGAGGCAATCGCGTTTGCGGAAGGAGAGTCATACCAATGTTTACGAGCCACGCGAAGAGTCGCAAGACCTGTCTTGGTGAATGGGGTCCGCATCTTGTTATTTTTCACTCTCAATGAGAATCTGAGCTATGGAGCATGTTTTCGCAATGATATAGATTACTTGTTCATGGGCGACTGGACCGCACAGGCCGTCTTTCTCTCTTTTTGCCCTGGACAAGTAGAGGTTCATCGAAAGGTGTGCCAACTTGCTATGATCTATCATGGCAGTGATTCATTTGCTCCTTATCTTATGATCCCTGCGCCGCTCGAACTTGGAGACTAGCAATATACATTTATGCCTTATCCCTCCGACCCTCTTGGGGCACCGCCGCAGCCTCGACATCATCCATCCCCTTTTCCATATCCCTTTGCTTTTCCCCGTTCTCCACCTGCGTTAGGTACTCAGCAGCGCCGGTCGTCCGAAAGTCTTTGAACTGCCACGCCCAAATGTGCGCGTCAAATAGCTGGTCAACCTCCTCGAGCGAACGACCCTTGAGCTCGGGGAAGAAGAAGGCGGCCCAAATGACGGCAAACGCATTAACGCTGCCGAAGATCCAACCAATCTTGGCGTTGAGTGTGGGGAGGATGTAGGGTGTCACGAAGGTAACGAGGAACGCGGCTAGAACGTCGATGGAGAGCCCGAAAGCCTGCGTAAAGTGTTAGTGTGCTAAGTACAAAATATGTCGCTGGGTGTTGACTTACCATGATCTTCTTACGCATGCAAACTCCACCAATTTCGGCTCCAGTAAGGAAAGCGCAGTTCGTGGCAGAAATTCGCGTGAAGAATGGCAAAATCATGAAGCACGAAACCATCGTCCTCGTCTCTGTCTGGTTTGGATTGGGGTTGTCTCCGATACCCGACCCAAGATAAAGCAGCAACACACACACCGACGCTCCGTTGATGAAGAGTGGACGGCGACCAGTAATGTCGAATAGAATAGTTCCAGCCAGGCAGCCGAGAATGCCAATAGCCTGCCCAATCATGTTGTACGTGAAGGACATGGCACCCAGCCCATTTTCGACGTAGAAGGTAGCCGCATAGGACTGCACAAATTGGTTGCCGTTGTTCTGCTGTATAGCGAAGAGCGTGGCAGTAATCCAGCTCTGGCGGATGTACTTGCGGGAAAAGAGATCCCGCCAGGAGCCCTCCTCCGAAGCCAGTGACTGCTCAACGAGCTCCTCCATGGCTGCCAACTCCGTCCGCGTGGCACCAGTATCTACCTCCTCCTTATGGCGAATCTTGTCAAGATTCTTTTGGGCCGTCTCCTTTTTGCCCTTAAGCAAGAGCCATCGCGGAGACTCTGGCGTGAAGGGTACAAGAGCAACGATCAAGAGAGCTGGGACGAATTGCATGCTTGTGGGGACCATCCATCCAATCTTATCCTGGGTTGTAGCAAAGGCGCGCGACATGCCTGCCCCCCAAAGGTTTCCGAGAGCCGTGAAGAACATGAGTGAGCCCGAAAGGAGCCCTCGTGTTGCGGCGGGGGACACCTCAGCGTTGTAGGAAGGGACAGCGTTCTCAACTAGACCGACGGCGAAGTATGCAACGTCGCGACCGATCGTGAATTGCACCCAATGTTGCGCAGATACCTCAACTACTCATTGTTAGTTACATTTCGGTAAGTTTAGAAAAGATTACTTTGGAGGAGCTTACGAATGACACCAACTGCCTGAACCAGCGCGGCAGCGTACATGGTCTTTTTGTAGCCTAGGCGATCGATGAACTCGTCTGAAAGGAAGCAGCCGAAGATCTTGCCAATCCATGGCAGGGAGTTCATCAGCGCCTTACGAGTAGGCGGCATGGTCTTGCCGCCTTCGCCATCATCAACGCCGAATGTATTCAGGAAGGATGGCAATGCTTGAAGAGATCCGAAAGAGCCAGTGTCGCTAGAAACTATCGGTCAGAACAGAAGTGGCGCGCAAGTTGAACCACTTGCAGGGAGGATACGTACAGCCCGAACATGATGGCTCCGATCAGGAAGACCGCGCAATTAAAGAAGAGGTAGGGCGTGATGAGACGCCATGCTGCTGGAAACATAATGGGCGCAGTGAATTTGGCAGAGGTAGACAGTGACCTCAAGATGAGATCAGTCTTGCTGATGGTTTGCCTCCAAACATTGAGGCTCAACGTGGAAAGATGATTTATGTTATAGCAGCTTTCCCCGGATTGCGTGCTATAGCGCTAAGCCTGGCTAGCACCGAGGTGCCGGAAACGTGGCGACCGTGTCTCCGCAAAACGCGACCGAGCCGGTCCTCCATGGCCACCGAGCTGACCGAGATGCCGGAGTTTGGGGGTCTGGGACCAATAATGCATCAGAGACGCCGAAATCCAGGTTCCGACGCTGAAGTCGCAATGCGGACCCAGAATGAGATGATCGTGCTTCCCCAGACCTCATATTAGCCCGGTCCGGACCCATGGCTGTCGATTTCGCCCGGGTCGAATGGTCCTCGAAAAAGGGAAAGCTGGTCCCAGATGTCCGGCACGGTCTCGGGCCAGTTGAACACCTCCTGCGGTTCGCGGGAGATGTTGTAGCTCTCAGTGAAATTAGTGTTGGTGCCGATGGTCTGGCCTCCGATCTCCGTCAGGGGCTTCGGCTGAACGATGACCTGTCTCGATAGGGTTTCCGGGCTGACTGTAGTGTCCTGCGAGGACCCTGGAATCTCCAGCCTGTGACTATCATCCACAAAGGAAGCCCTGTAAAGAGCACTGTGTTTCGAGATTGCCTGTCTTGGAGACGTCTCTTGAGCGTTCGAAGGCGCGAAGCATGCTTCTCCTTGGGCAAAGGCGTGCAAAGCATACGTTAGATCCGAGACCCGTAAGTTTACTGTCAGCCTCACAAGCCAAGTGAATTCGAAACGGGAATCATGACTCACTATCGGTGCTATAGCAGGGAAGAGTCCCAGCATGGATTCCGTAAAGCGGAGACACGTAGTCGCATGCTGGTGAATTCCAGCTCGGTCAATGCCCAGCCCGGCTCTTACGGACTCGCTACTAAGCAAGAGGATCTCGGAGATCTTGAAAGCACATTCTGCCATATCCATATCAAGAACACAGGCTTCTTTGTCTATCTCTCCAAGAGAAGAAAGGATATTGGCTGCTCCTATCGCATGTTCCAGGCACTTCTGCTGATACTCGTTGACAAGCGCCTCGCCGAGAATGCTGAAGAGCCTCTGGCTGAAGGTTTCTGGTATCGTAGGAAGTAAACAGCGGAAGAGCTGGCAGTGGCACACGTGCCACCACACGTGCGTCATAACGAATCGTGCGAGACGAGGCGAATAGGCCCGTAGGGTTAGATTTCTTGCTGTAAAGCGTTCATGTCCCGGCAATCGCGATTGGAAAACCTTCAAATCCTCTTCAAACTGGAAAAAGTCTTTCTCAGTATTGGCGTGAGATTTGAGGTTGATCAGTTTCTTTAAGTAGCTGCAAGTCTTGGTCAGCTGCCATTCAGATATAGCAGGTTCAGCTACGTACGATAGAATTTGATCGTTAAAGTAGACCATCCGTATGTAATATCCTATGATGCCCACACGATTAGAAGGCACTGTTTCGTTCTGGGTGACCTGCTCTGACAAGGTCTCGGCGCCGAGCTCGAAATCATCCTCTAAACATGGTAGTCGAAGATTGATCGCCTTGATGGGACACGCTCGGTACTCCATGAGACCGTCTGCAAGAGACACGTCTAACATATAGATGGCCCACATGAGTCTTCTGCGAGACTCTTGGACGAAGGCCGAGGGCCGTAAATCCTCGTAGTTCAGTCGCAACAGGAAGGCGGATCGAGCCAGGTATCCCATCTTGATGAGCGAATCACAGGGTGACCCAGTCCAGAGACGGAAACGCATGAGTAGAAGCATAGCCTGAAGGCGAAAGATAGACAGTTGCGTGGTTTCTTTGTTCAGCAACTCTTCAGCCATCTCTGCGCAACGCAAGCCTATACTGCACTCCTCTGTGGTCGTTCCAGGCAATCTAGAAGTGACGGCGACGATGGCCCCAAGTAGGAAGGGTTCAAGCTCCTGAGCGCGATACAAGCGCATGATGGAAGGTCGGTGGAGGAAAGCAAGGCTAGGTAGGCAATGCAGATGGTCAAAGTACCGCCGGATAGCAGTCGTGACCCTGCTAGGGCTCAACATGGGGTGCTTCTGTTGATAGCTATGTAACTGTCAGACGATCGGAAATGCAACTGGCTGACAGACGAACTCACCCACTGTGGACAGCTGTGGCAATGGGACCCTGGGTGATGCTATGAGGAGAACGCATCTGCGAATCGGATAATCCCGGCATAGCCACGTCTTCCTCTTCCTGTGTACCAACGGAAGATTGGGGTTGTTCCGGCCGAGGGGAAGCTGAATTCGATTGCCGGCGTCTACTACCAGCTCTCGGATAGTAGACGCAATCTATGCCTTTGGACGCACATCGCTGGCACGTTGGGAGCCCCCCTGAGCAGCGGCTCTTGGCCAAGTGGCATTCTTTGCAAGCCCTGGCAGCTCTTCTGCCTTTAATTTGATTCATGGGTGTAATTCCAGCAGAGGGCATACGCTCAAGTCCTGAAGCGTCGGATGCAGGTCGGAATGAACAAGCATAGCCCAGCCTCTCACAGTTGCTACAGAAATCAAGCCTTCCATCGCAACGGACCTGCGAGACACTTGATCAGCTCTCGTCTCTTGACCCGCGAGATGTCATTTCAGGGTCGACTTCGAACCTTTCGTGCTCTACATTGGGCGCAGGTCTGCTTCGGCTTGACTGGCCTCGGACCTGGTAGATATTGGGCGTTCCCTGAAGGACCAGGCATGTCACCCGCTGGGGTGTCCATGGTTTATCACGCCCTGAGCGGATATTCTGTAACCCACTGCATGAGATGACAGGCTTGCAGCGTGCGACTTGTAACGAGACTCTTCCCTGGTGGTGGTGATGTTGTGCAAGGTCTCCCTGCGCTGAGGAAGCTGCAGTGGAGAAGCACGTGCCGGCAGATCGCAAATCACCGCCTCAGCTAAGCGAGTACCTGCGAACCATTCTCAGCGAGCACTACCGCCCTTGGGCATAACAGGACTAGCACCAGACCACGACTCAATGACTGACGCGATGCGGGATCCGATGCAGCAAGGTTGATGGTCCCGAGGATCGATGGCCCACGTCCCACGGCGAGGGAGAGTCTGCTTGGCCGGCACACCGGTGCTTGGCTGAACAAACTGTGGGGGACCGAGCCGAACACGCCACCGAACCGTCACCAAGCTATCATCCAGCGACGATCACTCTCGTCGATTCAGGCATGGAATTCTCGTTGAATCTCGTCCTAGCATATTCTACATATACAGGCCATCATTCAGGAGCCAAGAGTCTTTCACTCGGAGCTTGAGCTGTCCTGATATTTCATCCCCCCTCCGCTGCCTAGGTAGCCTATCACCAATATGACCGACACACGGAAGAATATCCTGCATCTCATCGCAGATGACCTGGGTAAATGCTTGGGCTGTTATGGCGCGAAGGGCGTCAGGACCCCGAACATTGATGCGCTTGCTGCCTCGGGGACCGTGTTCGACCGCGCCTTCACCAGCACAGCATCCTGCAGTCCAAGCCGCACGGTCATGTACACTGGTCTCCACCCCCATGAGACGGGTCAGTACGGACTGCTTGGTGGAAACTCTCATTTTCAGGCATTTGATCACATTGAGTCAAATGCAAGACTCTTCAACACTCTGGGATACCAAACCGGCATCGTGGGCAAGGTCCACGTGGGACCTAAGGAAGTCTTCCCCTGGGAAGTCAGAGAGGAGAGTGAGACAAGGAACGTAAAGTGGACAGCCGAGCGCGCTGAAGTCTTCTTCTCGCAAGCAAACGAGACAGAACGCCCCTTCTACCTGACTGTGGGCTACGTGGATCCTCACCGGGACATTTGGACAAGAGGCGGGTTTGGAAACAAAGAGACGTGTGACGGCGGCTTTACAGCATCGGACATCCAGAAGACTGAGGTGGAAATTCCTTCGTGGCTCACGGACCTTGACGAGACGCGCACAGAGTACGTGCAGTACTACAAAGCTATTGAGCGCTTTGACTACGGCATTGGCCTGGTCCTGGAAGCACTTGAACGCCAGGGTCTTGCTGAATCTACACTTGTGGTCCTTTGCAGCGACAACGGGCCGCCGTTCATCAACTCCAAGACGACTCTCTATGATGCTGGTGTTCAGCTGCCGTTCATCGTCCGTAAGCCAGGACTTTCTGGCTCGGGAGCTCATAACCCCAACGTGATCAGTTACATCGATGTTCTCCCCACCTTTCTCGACTGGGCTGATGCGCCTCTTGATCACTCCGCGCCAGTTGAGCCGCCAAAGGGTGAAGTATACACTCGAGAGACGAGACCGCCACCGCACCCACGGCGGCTTGGCCGGTCATTTCTCCCCATTCTGGAGAAGACTGAAATGCTGCCAGATAGCGAGTGGAAGCAACGAGTGTATGGGTCGCACACTGTTCACGAGATTGCGAATTACTGGCCCACGCGCTTCATGCGCAATCAGCGTTTCAAATACCATCGCAACATCTGCTGGCAGCTCGACTTCCCATTCGCCTCCGACTTGTACGCAAGTCGCGTCCTCGACGGAATCCGTAGAAACCCGGAACGGACCCCTGAGGGCGACGTCAAGGTTGGGCAGCGGACTCTCAAGAACTACATCAAGCGCCCTGCAGAGGAACTGTTCGACCTGGATAATGATCCGGACGAGTTGGTGAACTTGGCAGGCGTGAAGGAGCATGAGGAAAGACTCATAGCGATGAGGCAGGAGATGGAGAGGTGGCAGCGGGAGACGGCGGATCCATGGCTTTTTAGGGATGGGCAGAGCGTCTTGGCTCTGCAGAGGTACAAGGATGACGGGCTCGAGATGCCGCAGACGTGGGATTTTGTTACAAATGCATTGGAGATGGACACGGTGGCCAAGTACAAGGTCGACGCTATGCCACCCCTCGCGAATCAGGATGTCACTGGCAGTGCGAGCCGAGTGAATCACATGTAGAGAGCTACCTAGGTCTTCTTGTAGCCCGGGCGATCGATAATCTCGTCTGAAAGGAGGCAGCCGAATATCTTACCAATCTACAGCAAGGAGTTCATCAGTGCCCTGTGAGTAGGCGGCCAGAAAGGAAGAAACTCCATCGGTAACCACTAATAGTATACCAAATAAACGATTTACAAATCAAATCCTCCAGTGATTTTTTGGGCTTGAACTTTGAAAAGGTAATGTTGTCGCATGGCATTGGTTGAGTCACCGCTTGAATGAAACTTCCACTCCTGAAGTTTGTCCTTCTGCTGCGTTCTTCTCCGAGTCAAGACTTTGCAGTCGCAACAAAGTAAACTTTAGGTCTATGATATTTCCGCAACACTACTTAAGTGTACGCGTCTGCCTCTTCTTAAGAATCCTTCACCTCTTCTTTCTTTTACTCTCATCTTTCAAGATACCCTCACTTTTCGAAGCGGCCCCTACATCAACACGCTTGAAATGGACTTCGATCCAATCTTCGACCAAATCTTCACTGAGGAAGATGCTCAGTCTCTTCAGGAGAACGGGCTTATGACACCGTGCGACTCATCAGGTTTTGTCCGCCTCCACAAGCGAAGACTGCACCGGTCAAGCGATCAGGAGTACCGCGAACTACCACTTCCAGGTAAGTGCCTCTCTACCTTGGCGAGATGCATCCAACTAAGAATAGTGCTAACGTTTGCTTAGGTCCTGGTGTTTCTGTTCCTGATGATGCATTCTCTCGCATCCCATATAAGCTACGCTCCCAAGCAACGTTGGAGTATTTTGGCTACTCCCAAGAGAAAGCGCGCGACCTTTGGATCAAATGGGACACCTGGGACGAGACAGACTCTATACCTCGGGATATCGACCCCAATCCCAGCGGAGGTCTAGCCATGGACTTTTACGCCTTTGCCACTGGTCCAATCTCAAGGTACAGCCGGGTGAAAGATACTGCATCAGAGGATGACCAAGAGTGGCACCGCTGCATGGATGCATACGGTATAAACGAAAAGCTTCAGCAGGACATCATGCACCCTAGCTGCAAGAATGTTCGGCTTACAGAATCTTGCCGTTTCTGGGTCCGGGATACTTTCGATCTGCGATTCTTAGCTCTGATTAATATCCACAAGGCATCAGTGGAAAGAACCAATGCCTTGCACCAAACCGGTCTACCATCGACCAATACTTCACAGGATCAAGAAACATCCTGAACTGGTTAACGCACACTCTCTTAGTAGCAGTGAGAATAGCAGTAGAGTAGCAATGAGAATGGCAGTAGAATAGCAGTGAAAACAGTAGCAGAGTAGCTGTGAGAATAGTAGCAGAGTAGTAGTAAGAATAGCAGTAGAACAAGAGTAAGAACAGCAATAGAACAGCAATAGAATAGCAATAGAATAGCAGTAAGAACAGCAGTAAGAATAGCAGTAAGAATAGCAGTAAGAATAGTAGTAGTAAAGTAGTAGTAGAGTAGTAGTAAAGTAGTAGTAAAGTAGTAGTAAAGTAGTAGTAAAGTAGTAGTAAAGTAGTAGTAGAGTAGTAGTAGAGTAGTAGTAGAGTAGTAGTAAAGTAATAGTAGAGTAGTAGTAAAGTAATAGTAGAGTAGTAGTAAAGTAATAGTAGAGTAGTAGTAAAGTAGTAGTAAAGTAGTAGTAGAGTAGTAGTAAGAATAGCAGTAATAGGGGGTTTAGATACTTTTTCTTATAAAATATACAGCTAATTTTAGTAGCATTAACTGTAAACCTTAGCTATGTCAGCGTAAAGCTGCTAGTAAAACCAGCACTGTTCTCCAGGTGGAAGTGTTTTAAAAGCTCTATCACTAGATTACTATAGCAACTCTTATAGTGAAGTATTATTAAAGTACTAATCATAAGATCCTAATTAACAAATAAACCGACCTAGTATCTGACGCCTCGAATGTTGATGGCCTACATCCCACGGGGAGTGGGAGGCAGTGCGAGTCGAGTAGACCGCATGTAGAGAAAGACATAAGATAGACATCAAGAGTAAAACATTGGATCTAATCAACCGCGAGCTTCATCTTTTTTCAACTTACTGTTTGTATGTTACTCAGCATTGAGACAAGCATGACATTTCTACGCCTCCCTATTCACTGTCTTATAGCTGCTATAGCTTCAAAACTGCCTGAAGCGGCGTATTCCGCTGGCATTCATTGGATCAATCATTCTCAGTAGAAGACATCGCTGCGACTTATTTGTAGTACCTGCCCGTGAATCCCGGCAGGATCTCCTTCTCTGCCTCCTCGGTGTACGCAACGCTCTTCCTGGTCTGCTGCCAAGTTTGCTTCAGTTTCGTAAACTCCCCCATGGTTGGTACCTTGTGGCCTCCCTTCTCGAACTCGTTCTGAGTGAATCCTTCCTTTTTCAGGACGGGAGAGTCAATGGTGTTGAGGACGAGGTCGTTTTGTGGACGTGCGAAGTAGAGAAGACCGAGGCGGTCAACGTGTTGTTGATCCTTGGGCGGCACGGACACCTGATTCACGAGTTAGTTGACAAGTTCTTGAATTGCAAAGTCATTAGCAGGACTGATGTGGGCACTTACACGATGAATCGTGGACTTGATATACCCGCCCGTCAGGAAACTCAATGCGTCGCAGGTGTTGACAGTCAGGCTGCCGTCAAGCGGCTTCGCCCATTTCCACTGACCGGTCTCATGGTCCTTGATCTGCAGGGCAGCAACGGGCTGTCTGAAGAGGAGGGTGATTGTTCCGAGATCGGTGTGGCCTCCCGCCCACATGCCATCCGTGAGCTTGGAAATCTCCTCCGGGCTGTATTTGGAGTACTTCATGTACCGCAGATGAGACTCATCGTGGATGTTCCAGCGGTGGGTGCTCGTGAAGAAGTCCGGGGGCAGCTCTAGAGCGATGGCGATGAGGTGCAGGAGGGGATCCAGCACCTTGTCGTGAAGATCCTTGGCGAATGATTCGATCAGAGATTTATGCTCGTCAAGAAGCTGAGGAAGAGGTTGGGTAATGTGGCCGTCCGTAGCTGTTCCATGTCTTTGTTAGGGCTCTATGGATCTCCAGATGATGCGACTTGAGTTTGCGTGCACTTACTTGCCATGTTCCAGACCTCCACCTTATCCTTGATGCCTCCACTTGTAACGCGACGTCCCGCAGGACGATAGCCATTGTACTCTCCAGCGTCAAGGTTAGGCTCGTACTTGAGCTTCTCTTCGAGGGGCAGCTCGTAGAACCTCTGTCCGAGGGAGAACTGAGTATCGACTTCATCCTGCGAGATGCCAAAGTTGGTCACATAAAAGAAACCCTTTGTCCGGATTGCTTCGAGCAGAGTCTTTGCCAGGTCGCTGTTGCCCTGGTCGCTGCCATAGTGAGCTAGATCGATGGTCGGTACTGGTAGAGCATATCAGACTGGGCGCTCTCGCATATAAGCAGGCTGACATTATTTGGGAAATGGCACATACAGTCTGCCCAGTCGAGGTTCTCCTTTGTCTCTGGGACATGGTTATACTGGTAAAGCTGGGTGGCAGATGGCATATTGACGATTAAGTAGAGCAACTGAGTCGAATGTCTGTTTGTCTTGGTGTTGCAGGGGTTTACAGCAAGACGCGATTGAATCGTTCTGGACAGAGTTGTACCGCGTTCTTAATATACAACATCATGTATCTGGAAAGTGATCAACCAACCCAGACCTACCTTAGCAAAGCTCCTGATATCGGCTCGGAGCCAAGTTCAATTGCCGATGTGATGCGCCTTGCGGCGTGGAGGTTACCCAATGGAGTAACAGGAAGCCATCACGCCACACAGCTCAAGATGTCGTGACCAACTTATCGCCAGCACGATGCCCACATATCGCCCATCGCAGCTTCGCCGTTGGCTCCCCGAAACCCGCTCTAACTCCCGGATTAGTTTCCTGTGCATATTTCACACGAACTCATCTCCTCCATCGACTCGGGTTCGAGTAGTTCCTATTCGTAAGCCACGCGACTTGCGAGTCAGGTGGGGGAGGGGGGATCCTATGCGATGGCATCATCCCAACGACGAACCAACGCCCTTGGGGATTCCCGCACTTGCAACGGCTGCGATAAAGCTGTCCTCCAATCGTTACTGGCGATGATGTCCACTTAGATGCAACCTCAATGGGACCAACACATGGTTTATAGAAGCTCGCCATCGCGGGTCCACGGACTAACAAGATGATGCCGAGCTCTTGGCCACTTTACCGTCGCATCAGTAGATAGCCTTTTGAAAGGTACAAGATGTTCCCGTGTTCCCGCTCGGGACTTGGCCGATGTCTCTATTTCTATCTATCTATCTTTCTCTCTCCCTCCGCGCATTGAGGACGAACAATTTCCCCCAACAGCAGAACTCGGCAAGATGGGTCTCCTCGCGGCTGTCAAGAAGAACAAGGTCGGGGCTGTAGTGGTCTCGGTCTTTGACTGGTATCGTAGGTTGTCCCTTTAACTCTGTGTTGAGATGCAGAAACTAACTGTACAGCTTCTCATTACCCAAAGGAAGAGAGGAAACTCCTCCGGAAGCTTGATCTCGCGATTCTGGTATTCGGATCCCTGAGCTGTAAGTGGAACTACGATACAGAGCGTCTTCGTCAACCTCGCTGACTTTACTGCAGTTTTCTGTCGAGTTAGTGAATCCACTGGTATTCTAGGGTTATTTTATGTGATAGAAGGCTCTGACAAGATATCCTGCAGTTCCTCGGCCAGCAGAATGTCACCAATGCCTATGTATCGGGAATGAAAGAGGATCTCCACGCCTACGGCAACGAGCTCAACTACTATGTCGTATCTTGTGAGTTCATCCATAAACTCTTCCATTCAGGGTTCTGGGAGCTCACAAACTACAATCCAGACAACACCGCGTATGTCTTGGGGCAGATCCCGTTGATGACTCTGCAAACCAAGGGAAGAATGTAAGGGTTGCCTAATAGCTGATACATGACGGTTGCTGATAATGACTCTATCCAGCGCACCATTCTTGCTCCCGTCGCTACAAGTCCTCTGGGCCGTCATCGCCTTTTGCCAGTCCGAAGTCCAACACAACTGGCACCTCTACATGCTCCGTGCCATGACCGGCTTCCTCGAGGCGTCGTCATTCGGCGGGACCCATCTCATCCGTGAGTGCAATCCCATGTCCTCTGTCCATCTACCCGGCCCCGTCATATCATGCGTATCTAACAAGACTCAGTCGGATCATGGTACAAGAATGAGGAACTGTTCAAAAGAGCCGGCGTCTGGTTCATGGGCAACTCCCTCGGCTCCATGTTCTCAGGGTACCTCCAGGCTGCCGCTTACAGGAATCTCAACGGCGTCTACGGCCGCGCAGGATGGCGATGGCTCTTCATCGTGCAAGGCATCATCACCTTGCCGCTCGCCTTTCTGGGGTTCGTGGTATGGCCGGGGTTGCCCATCTCGCGCAGGAGATGGTACATGACAGCATCCGAGCATGCTATTGCACTGAAGAGGATCCCTGTCGTGGAAAGGGAGGGCATTACTTGGAAGACGTTCAGGTATACGTTGAGCCGGCCTATGTGGTGGATCTGTGTGCCTTGCTATATGTACGTCTTCTTCCTTCTCCCAAGCTTCGGTCCACAGAGTCCTAACAGCCTATTCAGTCTCCTTTGCCAGGCTTTCTACTGGGTTTGTCTTCTGACTCTTGGTCACAGTATCTTGACTGACATTTATATTACAGACCGGTTACATGGCCTTGTGGCTCCGAAGCACCGGCCATTCGATCGAGATGGTCAACATCCTGCCGACATTTATTGATCTCATCCGCGCTCTATCCTCCTGGCTGGGCACCACGCTCGCCGGATGCCTATCGCTGCGAGGCCTCTGGACTTTCCAAGCCTCACTCGTCTTCTTTGCCTGCATCGTGCTCTCCGCGTGGAGCGTTCCAGATGGCCTTAAGTACCTCGCCTTCTATCTAGGCGGCTTCTCAGGCATGGCCTCGCCGATCCTCTATTCCTGGGTCAATTCGACACTGAAGGAGAACTACGGCGAGAGAGGGCTCATCATTTCGTCGATGATGACTCTGGGCTTCTGCAACCAGATCTGGATCCCGCTCTTCACGTTTCCGACGGTGGAAGCGCCGCGGTTCCCGAATGGATATCCTGCAGCGACTGCCTTTGTCTTTGCAATGTGGGCGATTCTGATGACAGGCGTTTGGTACATGCGTCGCTGGAAAGCCAGGAACCCTGACCTGGAGATGCGTCTGGCCGTAGCTGAAGCCGGAGGAGAGGATAGTCAGTCCCAAGACCAGGAATCGGAAGATACCGAAAAGAAAGCCACGGTGGGAGCGTCCATTCGGCCATCGCTGGAGGCGCCCGCCGTACTTGTCAAGTAGAGGGTAGAGTTGAATAGACGAGGCAGGCTACGGCTGGACGAGCAAGGGGGGTCATAGAACGAATACACATCGAATATTCGACTCAGAGTTTCAGCCTTTTTCAAGGCGCTCGATTCGGATCTCCTCAGTAACTAAGGCAGTGAATTGAGAGGAATCACGTTGCCACTTGCACGCTTCCCTATCGCTCGCTCACTCGGGATGTTCTGCACGGGAACTTGCTCGACAGTCTTTTCATCCCAGACCAGGAAGATGACAAAGGCCACCATAGCAGCGGAAAGTAGAACCGTCAGAAACCCTCCACCGACCTTGTCGCCCATCGTGATCGGCCTGTCTTGGTCCAGCTTCTTGTCGTCAGACACGCCTCCGCCCGGGTTCCCCTTCGATGTTCCTCCTGTCTTGTGCGTTACCGGTGGTTTCGCATCAGCAACGAGGTTGTACATAAAGGCATCCACAGCGTTCATCTGCGCTGAGACGCCGATCTTCCCATCAAAGGGACCCGTCTTGTCGTTCGGCAGCCAAGTGAACCCACACGCCGTACCGTCATGACCTGCAAAATTCTCCATGATGGGACCGACGCATGAAGCGGCAGCGGCCTCGCCGGCGTTGCGAAGCAGGGGCATGATCTTGTCGCGGGTGAACGGCGCCATCTGCCAGGTGTGTGCGAGCCATCGCAGCAGGTATCCCTTGAACGTGCGCTGGTTCTGATCACAGCCTCCTCCCCTTTCGCAGAACTGCTCGTAGACAATGCCATCCCGGAAGAACTTGCTCATCGTCTTGTTGAGGATGCCCTCTGTCCTGTCCTTCCACACCTGGTCCTCTGTGTGATTCCACATAACAGCTGCGCCGACGAGGTAGATGCCAGAGTTGTATGACCACTGGATCCGATCGATTTTCCCGCAGCCTCCCTCGAACAGTGCGTGTCGGCCGTCGTAAATGTCCCATTCGTCGCCGATGAGTCCCGTGTCGAGCTGCCATCTGAAGATCTTCTCCGCCCAGTCGCTGTACGTCGTGTTGCCCGTATACCGAGCGAGGCGTGTCGCCGTGTTGAAGAAGCAGCCGTTGGAGATGGTGTTCTTGTAGTCGTAGCCTTGGTTACCGGGGAAGACCTGCCAGCGAAGACCACCGCCGCAGTGATCAGTGTCCCAGCGACTTGTCCATTCGTTGAAGGCGGCCTGGACAGAGGAAAGATACTGCGGCTCATCCTCTGGAGGGTCTGGGAACCTCTTCTCGGCAGCCATCATGGCAGACATGACCCAGAAGCCTTGATCATCGTTGCCCATCTGCAGTGTCTGGTTCCTCGGCATGTAGTCTCTGTCCTGCCCAGTCTGATGGACCAAAGCCTGCATCGTGATCTTGTTATAAGACTCGTCGCCCGTCATGTCCCAATAGTCAACGAGAGTCCCAAACATAGCGCCTGCCTCCCACCCTGGTGTCGAGTTAGGAAACAATCAAGAAAGCTGGAGGGGGTTTTGGGATCTGGAAGCACAGTAGTGAGGCGCAGGCAGGTTGCCCGGGACATCGCCGGTGTTGTTGCCGGTGTAGAACTTGACGAGGCCATAGGCAGCGGTGGCAGCAGCCTCCTTGATAGAATCTGGATGTTTGTGAGTTCTGTATATTTTGGTGTGATGGGCTATTTCTGAGAGCAACTGACTCTTATTATCCCATTGGACATCCAGAGCCTGAGCGACAGCACCCAGTAGACCTAAGCCAAGAGACACCTTCTGCGCTGATGACTTCATGATGGGAGATCCTGTCGATGTCGGTCCTGGCGGAACGATGCGAGGTCGAAGGAGAAGTCGCCAAAGAGTCGTTAAGACAGACAAGCTAGACTTCAAGCAACACCTGCTGTCGAGATATGTGGATGTGATCCGCGGAGAGGGCCGGCGGATGTCACAGCATCAGGCGAAACACACGTTCAGGTTCACGTTCCCAGGTCGTCAAGGCCGAGGCTGGCTGGATAAAGCCTCAAGTTGAGGACAATATGTCAATCCACGCATGCCGTACCTTGCTCCTTTCGCGATATGGCGCCAAGACGTGGCTATCAGTCATCGCAAATACGGGGTATACGCCCGATGAGCCACAGAAACCGACCATTGAATTCGACCCCTGCTCGATTTAGCGAGAAGCTGGAAAGTGGGCAGTTCAATCTCGAATTCACGATGTGGTAATAGTGTCTGTCTGCACAGCCTTCTTCCAGATCCGGCCCAGATCGGGCCCTGGATTGCGGGTTTCAGGTCTGCACTGCCTTCTTCATGTTTTCTGCCCTGTCGATCATGATTGAAGTTAAAGAATATGTATATCCTTTAGCCCATGTAGCCCATGACTGATTTTTTTCTGTTTGTACTTCTTCTCCGGGCATGCCGTCCGCCATAGTTAGAGACCTGACCTCCCTCCCTCCGTCTGTCAATGACTTGACAGCCGCGAGAATCCAGTCAAGAGCCACGCCCATGTCTCGGAGATTGCAAGAATGCTCCATATGTCAGAATCCACACTTGTCATACCGAGCTTGTTCCATGGGTTCCTCTTCGGAATTGCTTTGGTAAGCATTGTCTTTGTCTTGGCCGGCTTCTTCTTGGGTCTCTTCCCGTACCTTTGGCGATCCAACTTTTCTTAGTACTGCGCCTTCAGGTTCTTTTCAAGCTCTTGATCATCAATTTCTCGATTTGATGTTGACACTGAGTGGAAGGTCTACGCGGTCGAATGCAGCTCGTCCTCTGCCCGGCTATTCCCTCTTAGCATTCGAGTATTGAGCAGCAACCACTGCGCCTATGCGTTTACTTACAACTACCTTAGTATGTGAACACATGCCGTTTCAGGTTTCAGCTCTTCTACTAGTGAGAAACCTTAAGCCAAAGGGCATCGTATCCAGAGTGGAGGGCTAGTACCCATCGCTGTTGAGTACATAGAGTCGCAATCCCTCGCTGCATATACTAACTAGTCCTCTGTGCGGTGTAACATTAGTAGTATATACTTCTCGGTAATCTAGTCTGAAATAATAACCGTCTTCTCAGTCCCAACTCAACCTTCGGGACCGAGAATTGACGTCTCCTTCGTCGTGGCGGTATATCCGGGATGCAGGCCGCCGATCCTCCGTCAGCCAAAGGACCGAGATCGCCCATTCCACCAAGATCGCCAAACACACTGCGGCAAACACCGGAGGAGGGCTACGGTGCAAAAGGATTGGTCTGATCCCTGTCCTGACGATCATTTACTCTCTTCAGGCATATGATAGGCCTGGCGGCGACAACAGTATATAGTATTACTGCATCAACCCCAGAAGACGATGTAATCGTCAAGGGTCCTCTGCAATCCTTCACACTCTGCAAGGCGATCATGGCCGCTATAGGTAGTATGTTTCAACAGGACCCTGAATTCGCTTGTGGTGATGTTATTTCTGGCGTCATGGGGGCTAGACTTCACTCGAGAGTTGTCTTCCTCGTGGTATATAGATCTCGACTACGCCTGCCAGTCTCTCAACAGCCTTGGCTTCCATACGATCACGCATCTACCTTTTCTTTACCTCTTTTTCCTTGCTTTTCTTCCTTCTCTTTCAGTTCGTGCTGGTCACGGCTGTGTATATTTACCATTACTTGCATCATCTCATTCATCATCCTCTGTTCTCTTCGTCAGCAACCATGCAGCTCATCTACGCTCTTCTCCCGGCCCTCGTCGCCGGCGCCGCCATTGTCGACAAGCGCGCTGACGAGATGAACGTCGGACTCAAGTTCCCACCGGGATCCCACACCAACCAGAAGCGCGCAGATGAGATGAACGTGTACCACAAGTTTCCCCCAGCAGGCAACGCGAACCAGAAGCGCGCAGATGAGATGAACGTGGGACTCAAGAACCCCCAAGCGGACATCTGCGGTCTCGACATGGTCTGGGACGGCGCCCGCTGCCGCGTCCCCGTTGGAAAGCGTCAGAGCGATCTCGCGGACACGCCATGCCCCCCTCCCCGCGTCAGGTCCGCGAGCGGAGAGTGCGTGATCATGACCAACAAGAACAAGCGCGAGGCCGAGACCGACGAGGAGAAGCGTCAGATCGGATGCCCTCCCGGTCTCATCAAGTGGCAAGGCGGTTGCTTCACGCCTGGTGTTGCAGCCTCGACAGTCACTGAGCAGGCCAAACGCCAGCTCAGCTATCTCGGCTGCCCAGAAGGCACCGTGCCTCTGGGGAACGGAGCTTGCTTGCCCAAGCAACCTATTCAGAACCCCGAGAAGCGGGACGAGGGTGCCATGGACAAGCGCATCACATGCCCCGAGGGCACTACAATGACCAAGACCGGGGGCTGCCTCAACATCCCGATCTTGCCTAAGAAGCGTCAGGTCACCACTCTGCCTGCAGTCATGCCGTGCCCCGTCGGTACCGTCCTTAAGAACGGCCAGTGCGTCAACTTCTCTCTGGGCGCTATCCCAAGGAAGCGTCAGGACCCGGAGGTGACTGAAGCTCCGGAGCACACGTGCCCTCTCGGTGAGATCTGGCGGGACGGGGCCTGTGAGCGCGTCCCCGTCGTTTGGTGGGCTTAAGCGATGAGCCAGTCCCGGGTGAGGAGGTCCTGGTGGGATGAGATGATCTGAGCTGGTTCTCGGAACGAATGTATGAGAGATGGAAGCATTGTAACAACATATAGCATACAGCATACTGTAAAAGAGCATATCAGCCATCGACTTTGAATCGTGCGTGACGTCGTGATCCCGAGGCGAATTCAGAGCGACCTTACACACTCCTATTTCCCCAGTCGGACATCTGAATAGCCGTTCTATGACGAATCCATCGTTCTCATTAGACAAAGATGGTATCTTCAGCCCCAAATCGATGCCATGTCGCCCTCAATGGCAGTGGTCGTGATTGTGCCAGGGCTGAGTCGATGGTGGGCTGTTCTCCGCTGAAGCTGCCGCTCTCGTCAACGTCATGACCCACTCCAGCTTCACCTCCACTCCCGCCTCTCACCATCTTCAACCTCGTCCCACGACATCACCACTGGCTCATTCTCGTCCTTTAGCCACTGGATACCCGTTGCCCACCATGTCTTGGCCCTCATCAAGCCCAGATTCCGATGGTTCTTCCGGGGACAACTCCCAGTACTCCCCCATCCCCGGTAATCACAATCCCAACGCCGAGCTTCTCCAACAAGCCCGCGCCCAAATCGAACGCCTCCGCCCATCCCTCGACCTCTCCGTCCCCCTCCTCGCCTCCTTCCCTTGGGCCGTCACATCCGGTCACATTCTCAATCGTACCGCCGCCTCCGTCGCTGCCGCGCGCTCCCAGATCTCCCGCGACCTCTCCGACCGCGAAGTCTCCGCCCTCGTCCGCGTCTCCCGCGCCCACACCGCAGCCTACGCTGAAGGCCAATGGCTGTCCCTTCTCCTCGCCGGCGTGCTTTACATGCGCGGCCGAAAAACGAACAGGTTCCCGTTCTGGACGCCGAAGCAGGGCAGGGTGCCGGGTGGCGGTGGGCCGATCACGCAGTTGATGAGGATGTCGGCATACAGTACCGTCTGTGTCCTGGCTATGGGTCCGGTGAATTCGGGGTATGCGCTCATGGCCTCGATGAATGAGATCAAGAGGAACGATGCGGACCTGAAGCAGATGTTTGACGAGGTGCAAAAGTCGAGGGCGACGAGGATGCAGTCGCATTCACAGGGAGGAAACCCCAGACAACACGCGAGCATGCGACGAGCACCCGTACAAGATGACTCTGCGCAGACATGGGAAGGTGGAAATGGACAGTCTCAGAGCTTCGAGTCGCAGCAACAGCAGCAGCAGCAGCCTGCCTACACAGCTCGTTGGCCACAGGATCAGTCTACACAGTACACACCCGAATCCAGACCCCAGCGCTACCAGTCCCCCAGACCAGTCGCCGAGCCCGAGCAATCAGACCCATGGGGCTCCTCCCCGATCATCGACGATGCCTCCCCTCTCGCGCCCTCCGAACCCGACTCTTCCCAACCCGCAAACACCACCTGGGCCCGACTGCGCCAACAAGCCCGCTCCAACAAGCCCCAACAACCCTCCGCAAATTCCTCCTGGAACCAGGTCCGTCAGAGCGGCGCCGCTGAGGAGAGCTGGGATAACGCCAACACGATGGACGATGGTGCTTCCAGAGGCACAAGGGGCCAGCCCAGGGATAGCTACACTTTCTCGCCGCAGGATGCCGAGAGGGCGACCGCGAAGGACCAAGCGCAGAGGGACTTCGATGCTATGCTCGAGAGGGAGAGGAGGGGCGAGGGAGGCAGTGGCGGAGGATGGTCACGCTGAGAAGCTTCCAAGAGAGATCTGGTGCAGCAAGGCGAGGTCCAGCTCGATGGAACTGCTGGACTGGCAACATGGGGGCGAATCCACGCTCCAGTCAGCGTATTGGGAAATTGTAAGAGCGCAAGATTTCGAGGTCGTCACCCTTCTGGTCTTCCGTGTATCCTTATGTAACTGTATACAAACGTTCCATTGCCACAAGACAACAGCCTTGACCTGGTGACCTGCCTTTAATCATCTGCCTTTGATGACCTGCCTCTTACATCTTCATCGGCCGGTTCGATCGGAAGCCTGCGATCGTGCACTATCATAAGCCAGACAACAAGTCCTATTATTGCAGAACACTTGGCAACATCATAAAACTTGATTCATTATTTCAGAGGCATACTACAAGAACCTTCGGGACTGCGAAACACGCAATCAAGCAACTCAAACAATAAAGGTCTACTGCAACACTTCGAACAGGCCATCTGCCCTCCACTTCAATCTAATCTTCCCGCAATGTACCATCTCGTCTTTCCTGATGCCTTCGAAACAGACGTGCTCCAATGTCAGCAAGCTTAGAGGTCCTTGGGTGTGTCTTCGACTGCAACAGGCTCCACCTCATCTCCGCTCTTCTTCTCAACCTCCGTCTCGAGGATGCTTTCTCCCGCCGTGTTTGCCACGAGGGTCTTCATCTCCTTCGGCTCCTCTTCTGCTTTGGGAGCCTCGGAGACTGGAGCAGCTTCCGTGACTTCCTCTGGGGCGGCAGGCTCTTTGGCAAAAGGTTGCTCGGCTGGGGGCTTCGCCTCCACAGGTGCGGCCTGTTCAGCTTCCTCGACCTGAGACTGCGGTGCTTGCGGCTCCTCAGAGGCGGGCGCATCTTTAACTGGAGCCTCGGCCGGCTTGTTCTCCAGAACGGGCTTCTCGTCCAAGGCGTTGACGACGCTGACATTGCCCTCCTCGGGGTCAATTGACCAGCTCGACTCTGCCATAGTGAAAGTGAACGTCGGAACAGATTGTGCAGGAGCCTTGGCCTCGGGGGCGGGGCTCTTGGCCGGTGCACGCCTCTGCGGGCCCCTGGCCCTGCTCTTGCGTGCATCTGAAAGCGGTGCCTTCTCCTGCTCAGGGGCTGCCTCCTCTGGCTCCTCCTTCTTGGTGGAAATCTGAGGTCCGACACGGAGACGCTGGTTCAAGTCGTTCATGAATCCGGCCTGAAGGGCAGCAATCTTACCGCCAACCGGACGGCTCGGCACTGGTGGCTTGGGCTTCGCGGCTGCTGCCTCGGTGCTGTCGCCGGAGGTTGACTTCGTTGGCCTGGCAGGCACCTGAGGCTTCGGTCGATCCGAGACGGGAGGACGAACCTTAGCAGCGTCATCGCCAGATCCTTGCCTTGGCTTCGGGCGGTCCGGCACAGCAGGTCGGTCTGTTGATGAGCCAGAGAGTTTCTTGACTGGCCGGGCGGGAATGTCGGGCCTTTCTGCCTCTTTCGGGGGTGATGCCGACACAGTAGTCTGATACATAGCACTCTCAGGCGTATCTTCCCAAACGTCACGGCTGGGGAATTTCCCACTACCGCCAGTGCGGTGGGAGGCAACATGCGGCTTTGCTTCTCTCCAAGACGGACCGTCGCGTGCGCTCCAATCCTCGGGTCGGATGCCGTGGTTGGCCTCCTTTTCTGCAAGTTCTTCTTGACGTTGGGCAAATGCCTTCGCCGGAGTAGAAATCCTGGCACCACTCGTACGGTGTTGCAACGGACTCCTGCTATCAGACCTGTCCGCCCTGTGCTTCTTTTCCTCGTCACGGATGTTCCAGTCCTCAGGACGGCCGGCCTTGGCCTCTCTCTCAGCAATCTCCTCCTGTTGCTGAGCAAAGATGTGCGCGGGAGTTTGAGATCGTTCCTCGAGGGCTGACGACCGCCTACGCGTAATCTCTGAAACCTCAGGGATGTCCGGGGTCGACACCTCAGCTGTGAAGTGTACACTACTTGGAGCATCCTCCCAGATATCTTTGCTGGGGAAGTGGTGCTGGCGGTTCCTGGCTTCTGCCTTCTTCTTCTGAATCTCCTTTGCCTTGGCTTCCTCTTCTGAGAAGAGCGGCTCATACTCTTCGACGTCCTCAAGAGGGGTAGAGCTATGGAACTCATGTGACACTGTGTTGTAGAGGCTCGTGGGGCGGCTCGTAGGACGGCTCGGAGGATCCTCGTTCTCGTATGAGCTACCACGGCGGTCGGCGTGTGGATGAACAGCAGGACGTTGCAGATAGGCGTTGGGATCCTTCTGGACCTCGTCAGAGGCGAGGATAGGGGCAGTGTATTCGTGCTCCTCATCGTCAATGGCAGTGTCCTCGTCGCCATATGAACGATACTCGGGGTGTCTTGCGTCATCGACGTGGATCGGCTTATCGTCGAGCGGCGTGGAGGTGTCGGGGCGGAAGGACTGTTTAAGGGGAGAGGTGACTGAGTTGTCTTTAGCAGCGGCAGAGGTGGGACGCGGTGACATGCGCGAAGCATATTCCTGACTGGCTTGGAAGGCGACCTCGTCGGTAGGAGTGCTGCGGTATTCGGGTGTGATGCCTACAATCGCGATTAGACGAGGTTTGGGAGACTGGACAGGGACTGCGACTTACCATGACCACGATTGGCAGTATCCCGTACCAGCTTGTTGAGATCACTGCTGCTCATGGAGAAGTCATTCTGACGCTCGTGAATAGCATTGTGCTGCTCCTTCTCGAGAAGTTCCGGGTGCTTTTGGTAGTAAGCCTTTTCGAGCTTGTCTTGAGGCGCAACACCGTGGCCGTGCAGACCGTAGCTCCCAGGGGGAAGGCTACGCGAAGAGCCCTTGCGGTGATGGTGACGTCCGGGGCTGTCGGAGCCAGGCGCCGGCGACGGGGCCTGCACATCGCCAAGGTATGGGTTCATGGGCACACGCTGGCCGAACTCAGGGATCCCATGGTCCTCGTCGGTACCATTACCAGTATCACTGTGCGTTGAGAAACTGCTGCTGGGCTTCTTCTTGATGCCCTGTCTCGAAGAGGTTCGCTCGGTGCGCTCAGTGCGCTCTTCGTGGAAGCTGCCGGGGCGACTGCTGGGGCGACCAAGGCCATACTGAGCGGCTTTATCCGAATCAGTGCGGGTGACAGCTTGAACGCGCTGCTTCGCGCTCATTGCGGGAAGCGACGGCTTGGGTGCGTGCAGCTTGATATCCTCGCCAATTGTGCGAGTCTGCTCGGGAGACAGCGACCTCCTCTTGGTCAGCTGCTCGTACTCGAGCTCTCCAGCGACATTGTCGTATTCTACGCCCTCCTCGCCCACAGAGGGCATGCCAACGCTACCAGCGCGCTCGATCGGGTCATCGCGGTGCTGGCCTGAGACGTAAAAGGGACTGTGAGTGCTGCCCTTGGGCGGTTTTGCAATGATGCCCTCAGTGAAGGGAGACTGGGCGAAACGGGCAGGGTTTGGAGAAATTGAGCGGTCGTCGCGCTTCGAAGCGGGACGCGGCGGAACCTTGGGCATGCTGCCGGAGGCTGCGCCGTCACCGCTGTTTCTAGCAGGGCGAGGGGGGACGGCGGGCGTTTGTTGCATCGTAGCAGCGGTGCTCATAGCGGTCGGGACAGAATGTGGTGTTTTGCGAGCAGATGTACAAATCGAAGGGTTGACAGCGAAGCTGAAAATAGGAATCTGGTTCTTGGCCTGGCAACGGGTGTAAGCGTCTGACGATAAGCACCCAATTCGTAGCGCACCGACTGGGCTGGCTAACAGGCAAGACAAATCCGATTTCTTGGGTGTCTGAGTAGAGGAAGAGAAGAGTTAGTATTTTGGCAATGCAAACAATGAGGAAATTCCGCAATTGGCTATTGTGGTGAGAATGCGAGTGGCGGTGATAAGGTCCAGATCGGGTTGCATATGCCTGGTTGAATAGGCGAGGGCTGTTGCATCTGATGCAGCTCCAATAGTCCCTCAAAATCCCAGTGATGCAGCTTATACAAATCCGCCAATGCGAGATAAAAGCGTCGATCCAAGGAAAGGGTTGGAGGCAGCCAGTGAGGTGCCGCGCAAGCTCAGGAGGGCGGTAAACTTTGAGGCGGTGGCTTGTCGAGACAACAGTGGGAACTGATAAGAGGGAGGGACAATCGACTACCAGGTCTGCCTTTGCGATCGCCAGGGGGGTTCTCTCATGTGACCGTTGGGAAGATGGTGTTTTTGCTGCAATAAGGGTCTGAGCACGTCGGATGGAGGGATGTCTTGCTGTTGCTTCTGCAGAGTCGTATTGGCCTCCACGGTGTTGTCGTATGACTCGAATGTGAAACCAAGCGATCCGGGCAAAGGTGTACTTGACAGGCAGGGTTCTGAGGCTTGAAAGCACGAATTGTACTTACCGGACGAGGACGTAGCACTGGACAGTTTTGTCCTTTGTCTGGCGGGAGCGATGGCAGTGACTATGACGATATGACGATGTTGCCAATGTAGGCGGCAGGATGAAGGAGCATAGAAACGATTTAGCGAAGTCTTGGGTGTTGGCGATGACGATGGAGACGGATGACGCAGGTACAAGTTTGAGTGACTCTAAGATGTGTCGAGGTTCGGAGAAAAAGGAAGCTATCGTGGAAGGAAAACAGCAGCTGCAAAGGCAAGGGTGGTTCGCAGGTACTTGTATGCTGGTCTAACTGGGGAACGTAATGCACTTTGACAACTTTGAGGGAGCAGAGGGCGCCGTCGTCAACTTGATGGCATCTCGTGACGGGTCGACCTCTGCAAGCTTGAGACGCCGCGCGCCGTTACAGGGATTATCGTCTCCTTCTGCCGGTACGTACCTCGACATGCAGCAAGCTGGGCTGGTCCTGCTGAGGGTCTGAGGCTGCACCGTGTATTCTGGGCGAGACACTGTGTTGGAGATGGTGGAGGGGCCCACGTTGCTTGTCCCGTTGGAAGCCGTGAAGCACTGACGGGATCAGCACTTTCGTCACTTTGCTTGCAAGAAATCCCATTCAAGTTCATCTACCATGACGGCGATCTCCTCAGGTCATACAAAGTGCAAGCATCTAAATTGAAGCTCTGTTAGCCATTCAATTCCTTCCAAAGCCTCCCCTCACTCGGACCCAGTACCTCACATCCCACCAAACCTTTGCGGTGCCTGACCACACAGTGCGATCCACCTGCGGCGCCCCCGGACGGTCGGTGACTGCAACCGGCAGCTTCAACCTGAATTGCGGCCCCATCGGTTCCCCGTCACAGTGGATTTCCAGCAGCTGTGGCTTTGTCTTCAGCGATCACAGCGGCCTCCCAACCAATCCGGGACCAGCCAACAGTCATCACGGGTGCCGTCGAATCCTGCCCCTCCACTGACGCTCACACCTCACGATGCATCGCCTGCAGCTGCTACTCGTTCACAGGAAGCGGTCAGAGTTTCTCACCATCTCGGAGGCCTCTATCAGGGTGTCTATCAACTCATTCTTTAGCTGCATGACCTTTCAGCCAGGACTAAGGCCCTCAACAGTCCAGAAGATAGAGGCACGCGATAGCACGCCATCATTCTGAGCACTGGCATTCATCATGGACCCCACCATCCACACCAAACGGCACCAGCTAGCACACGGGCACTGTGTCGTGCGGCCACAGGGTTCAAGCTTTGAGTCGTCCTCCTGCTCCACCTCCTCGATCCAGTCTCGATCATGATCGTGCGGCAGTGCTCCGTACCCCAAGAGCTTGCCAGCCGTCGAGGCTTTGCATCGGCAGCTTCAAATCGAGATAACAACCTGCAGTCAGTCTGCTCAGAGGACCCTCAACCCCTCAAGAAGAACCCTGGTTGCTTGTGGGCTCTTTTCCGGCGTCACTCAAGACTATCCGGTTGCCGGTGGGTGCATCATGAATCCCATCACATCATAGGGAACGCCACGTCCGAAGGGTCCAGGAAGGCTTTCAGTCAGCATCTTGACACATCAACCCGTGGGGAAACAAATCCCACGGCAGATGCAAACATGAAGAACTTGATGCTCTGAAAGTGTATTTCGATCTGATCTCCAAGCGAAGGGGCGAAGATCCGGGCAATTTGCTCCTTCAACCGTCTCGCAACGTGGATCATGACGTTTCTCTGTCCCACGCAGATGGTGTCATCAGCCCAGGCACAAGCCCAACCTAAACGGATGAGTGTGCTGCAAGTCGAGTCCTCCCGTTCGCAGTACCAAGGTAGCTGGTGATATGTTCTCATCCAGAATTTCTCACCGCTCCAAATCTTGAGAATCGACCCTGGAAGCTCCAAGCTCGTCTAGACTGCGTTCTAGACGGTCGATCACGATGGTCGCAGAAAATCCGGGGTCGCTCGCTTGTCATTGCCAGGCCTACCTTGGCTACGAATCCACACTTGCGCGTCTGCGCCCGCTACCTATTCCACTCGAGACGAAAATTTAGTCCATCACGAGGTGAGCTAACATTTGTCCCCATGCCAACTATTCGGAGACTATCTGTCAGTGCATGTCTCCCATCAAAGTTGGCGCGTGAGGCAGGGGCTCTGGTCGTTCGACACAATGTAGGATAAAGTAGACTTCACAAAAAGAACCTCATTATAAACCACGATGTGTGCAGTAATTAGATGCCACAGGCAACGAGAGCCGAAGAATGAGTGATGAATCAAGGTCAGATGGTCCAACTTCACCTACCCTTGAGTTGGGTCTTCTAAGACACAGAATCAATGCTGCAATATTGAAGCTTGCCTGCATGGACTAAAGCTCCGGCCTGACAAATTCCAGGTGATTGAATCTTACATGATGTGGATTTTCCAAGCTGCTGGTCGCATCGACCACAGTTTCAGAGCGTGCGCGTCGTGAGGATGTTACATTCCCATTTGCCATCAGAAGTTACCAAGGAGACCTCGAGGAAGGGTTAGTGCCTTGGTCAATGACAACAGTTTGGTATAAATGCCGCTTGCATATATATAAACATCATCTAGGCTGAAGAGAGACATAATGCACCCTGTCCTACCTCATATCAGGCTCTCATACTTATCCAAGCCAGACTTCGACTTCGACTGTTGCTGCTGCTGTTGTTGACCGCCAAGGGTATTGTTCATTCCGCCCATCATCCCCATCGGCTTCTGCTGCCCCATCATCCCTCCGCCGCCGGAAGACCAGCCTCCGGTCTGGTTCGGCGGCGCTATACTGAAACCTGAGTTCGCTTGCTGTTGCTGTGGTTGCATGGTGCTTCCCCCTGAAGGTGGAGGAGCCAACGAGAATGATGAGCTCTGCGAGGCTGGGAGAGCAGGCCTCTGTCCCAGTGACATGTTCGACATGCCTGTGCTCATGCTGCTTGCCCCAGCTGGCTGAGCTGACCCGAAGCTTGAGTAATTCGCCCCTGCCGACCCAGCTCCCCAGGTATTGGAGGTCGTCGAACTGGCCCAATTCACTGCGGACGAACTGCTGGGCTGCATCGGTTGCTGCGGCGGTGGACTTGAAATGGAAGACTGCATGGACGTCGGCTGCAGCGGCTGACTGAATTGCGTGGAGCTCGGAGTCAACGACTCGAACCGTCCCAGGTCCGGCGTGACAGTCCGGAAGCTGGATTGCTGCTGCACTTTCTGTGCAGGTGGGCTTGTCGGGTTACTAGGCGGCGGCGTTGACCACGAGAAGGCTGGCGCCTGAGGTGTGCTGGCTCCAGACCGTCTGGGCTGGCTGGCTGTTGCTGTAGATGGCTGCTCGTCCCAGCTTGGGAACGAGGGACTCGTCACACCACTGACACTGGGCCGGCCCTTGACGAGAGCCTCGAAGTCGTCTTCTGAGGCACCATTCGCGTCGAAAGCGGTACCAGTGACGCCACCGAAGGACATGAAGTCCTCACTGGCGGCGGGCGCAGAGCTGTTGCCGTTACCAGAAAGCTCCTGGAGCTTTCGCGTCTGCTCATCTTCAACTCTTCTCGACAAGTTCTTGATAAGCTCCATAAAGGTCTGGAATTGCTTCAAGTTGAGGAGTGGACCTAGACTCATGCTCCAAAGGATCGGGAGAACGTCCATGGCCACAAAGTCAGCATCCGCAGCCTCGCCAACGATACGGAGGACGTTGAGAGCGGCAATCATAACCGCTGGCTCTTTCGTCTTGATAGCCCTGATCAGCGGAACAATTTTCTCCTGCATCGTGTACTTGTCCAATGCGGACGACGAAGATGTCTTTTTGTTGTCGCTGATGAGCCCATTCAGACCGTCGTCTGCTGCAGCGTTGCTCGACCCACCGCAGAGGATGACGAAGGCCTGTAGACCGCGGACTTTGATAGCCAGACTGTTCGTCTTGCTAAAGACAGCAGCAATGACCGGGAACAATTCGTTCTTGATAGTGCTGAAGTCTAGAACTGGCAAGACGACAGGGAGACTTCTCATCGCAGCGTCAACTATTGAGGGAGTAGGACACTCGAAAGCTGCCACAAGGATAGGCAACATATCTGTAGCATGTAAGCTTCACTGAAATAAGAAATCCATAGGCAGAAGAAAATAACGCACCATCTTTGAACTCTTTCCCAGAGCAGTTGTCTGCCGCTGCCGACAAGTTCTCGAGAAACACCATCAGTCCTGCGTCCCGCGCCGGATCTTTCTCTTGAGTCTGCTTGTTGTTGATCACGAAGATCTCCTTCAGGACCGGCCTGACCTTTTCGCCGAAAGCTCTCCTGGCAGATGGCAATAAGCCGATGATCTTGAACACATTCTGTAGGATCAGAGAGAGGAGCTCTCGATCTTTGACTTCGTCGAGCAGAGCTGGGAGGACCTTTTTCTCCATGATGGACTTGGGGAAAGACGGCAGCACTTTGATGAGTCCTCGCAGGAATTGTGACTTCTCGTTGGGTGTCTTAGCAGGGAATGAGTCGAGAAAGCGGATGGTCGACACCAGAATGTTGTTGAAGAGTTCGCTGTCCTGGAACTCACGCGCTGTCATACGCTGCGCAGGCCTTCGCGTGATGAGTCGAGGAAGAACCTGACTTGACAGCTCTCTTGGGAGAGGTCTTGACGAGAGGAAGTTGTTGCTCGTTGATGGTACGCTGGATGAGGATGCGAAGACCCTCTTATAGGAGGATATGCTGCCGTTCGTTTCTAACGGTGACTTGTGTGGCGAATTGTAGAGCGCGACGCAAAGAAGGCCTAGGGAGAAGATATCGGCAGAAGAAGTGAGGTTATGGTCCATGACAAAATCGGGTGAGGTATAGTCGAGATTTAGCTGTACGGTCTTCGGCAATCGAGGATCCATGTTCAGGACCTCATTGAGGCTGATAGGAGGTATCGAGGTTGGCTTGTTCGAGTTCTCGACGGGACTGCAGAAGGAGAGACCACTGATCTTCCAATCGGACTAGGATTCAATGTCAGCTCCCTGTTCATGTTAACAACACCTTCTGTGACCGTACCTTAGCATTGATAAGAATGGCTTCGGGTGTCAGGTTTCCGTGAACCAGACCAGCATTCTCATGCAGGAACTCGAGAGCTTTGCTGATCTGCAGCAATCCCTTTTGGATCTCTAGCTCATCGATCTCCAGCTCTCTCCTCCTCCGTGTGCCGTCTGCGTCCTCCGTCACAAAGCGACTGGACCGGCCTCCCGGGCCACCCGACCTCTCCTGGTCATCCTTTTCCTGCAGCAAGCTCGCCAAGCTCGCCGTGACAGCCTCTGTGACGAACTGCAGTCCCCCACCTCTCGTCTCCTCCACCGGCTCGACTAGCTCGAGAACACTCGGGTGTCTCAGCTTCGCCAGACTTGACGCCTCCTTCTTCAGCCTCTCGACGACCTCTTCGACGGTGCGCTTATAGGCCGCCGCGCCGGACCTGCCGAGGGAGTTGCCATGGCTGTCGAGGGACTTCTTATCGAAGACGAAGACGCTGTATTGTTTGCCCGTGGATTTCTTTTTCGCATCGAAGATCTTCCAGGGACCAGCGCTGGAGGTAGGATTGGGAGAAACGGAGTAGTTGGCGGTGATATTTGTGGCAGATATGGACTTGAGCGCCGACGAGAACATGGTGATAGGATGGGAGTGGGTGGGATTATATCATCTCGAAGTTGACAGGTCGTCGCTTTTGGGTGAGCTGTCGCGGGGTGCTCGGGGACTTCAGGTTGAAGCTGTGGATTCCGAATCAGACTGTTTGGCGATGTTGTTTTGCGCTCCGAAAGAGCTGGGCAAGTGTGACTGGGGCTTTGTGATAGCTGTCGTGTGAGGTTGAGGGTCTTAGGTGACACGATGCATTGAGCAGCTGGTCTTTGGGTTGCTTCCAAGCAAGGCCAATGCGCCAGAGTCGAGGTAGGCTGGGGGTCTCTAACCCAAACCCTAATCAACCCTGACAGCCGTCTCATATGTGGCTGATATAGTGGCTGGTAATCGTCCTCAGCCACTCCCCGTAGGCCGAGGATCGCTGCGTCCGCCCTAAAGCGGCTGAAGCCAACAGCGGCCTTCAGCGGGTAGCAGCGGTCATCCTCAGCCTAGGACAGCCCCAATCCAGGGACCGGCTCAGGAACCAACCGCCGACTCGACTCCGATATCGTCAGCGACGCATTTTCGTCCGCCTGGCGCTCCTTCATTTATCATCCCCATCCTCATGCGCGCAGCAATTCCCTTACACACCAATTGACTCACACCAATACTGCTGCTGACGTGGTTCTGGGCACTGCATTGGACCGGGATAAGTGAAATCGGCTTTACGTCTTTCATTACTTAAGTTGATCTGGCGCTTCTCCCTTTGAGTCTGGATAAGTGTTTTTGTTGTCCTGTCCTTTCCGTCCATACTCGGCACCGCATTCAGCCTGCAAAGACACACAACCTCGCAACATGAGGCCTTTCTTGTCAGCGTCCGCATTGCGCGGCGCAGCTACAGCACCAAGGTTATTGTCAACGACATACCGCTCAGCTCGCCTTTTCAGTGTCAAGGCTGAGGCCGCCTCCAAGGCGCAACAGACGGATATCGACCCTCGCAGACTCCAGATCACCAAGACGCAAAATCCCAAGCCTCTCAGCAAGCCCGAGGATCTCGTCTTTGGACGCGAATTTACTGGTCAGTACTCCTCGAGCCACTACGTGCGGCACCGAGACAGTCGTAATAGCTAACACTGGAATCGCAGACCACATGCTCACTGTTGAATGGACCAAGGATGGTGGCTGGCTGGACCCCAAGATTGTGCCCTACCAGAACCTCTCGCTTGATCCGGCCACCTGCGTTTTCCACTACGCTTTCGAATGCTTCGAGGGCATGAAGGCCTACAAGGACAAGAACGGCAAGATCCGCCTCTTCCGTCCCGACAAGAACATGGCCCGCCTCAACAAGTCCGCCGCACGCATCACTCTCCCCACATTCGAGTCCAAGAATGTCATCGAGCTCATCTCAAAGTTCGTCGAGCTCGACAGCCACTTCATCCCCAACCAGCGCGGCTACTCGCTCTACCTCCGACCTACCATGATCGGCACCCAGAAGACACTCGGCGTCTCCGCACCCCAGTCCGCTCTGCTCTTTGTCATCGCCTCGCCTGTTGGTCTCTACTACCCCACTGGCCTGAAGGCTGTTGCGCTTGAGGCTACCGACTACGCTGTCCGCGCCTGGCCTGGTGGTGTTGGTGACAAGAAGCTCGGCGCCAACTATGCACCCTGCATCCTCCCCCAGCTGGAGGCCGCTGGCCGTGGCTACCAGCAGAACCTCTGGCTCTTCGGCGAGGAGGAGTACGTTACTGAGGTCGGCACCATGAACATGTTTGCCGCCATCAAGGACCGCGAGACCGGTCAGAAGGAGCTCGTCACCGCGCCCCTCGATGGCACCATTCTCGAGGGTGTCACCCGTGACTCTGTCCTCCACCTCGCCCGCGAGCGCCTTGAACCCGAGGGCTGGAAGATCAGTGAGCGTAAGTATACCATGACAGAGCTCGACGAGGCGGCCAACGAGGGTCGTCTCATCGAGGCCTTCGGCGCAGGTACGGCCGCCATTGTCAGCCCCATCCGCAAGATCGCGTGGAAGGGCAAGGAGGTGCAGTGCGGCCTGGCAGAGAACGAGGAGTCCGGTGAGATTGCAATGAAGATGAAGAACTGGATCGAGGGAATCCAGTACGGCGAGGAGGAGCACGAGTGGAGCGTCGTGATCAACTAGATCAACTAGCAAGTACATAGAAAAGGCCTCGTTGAGCGTGCTTGAATAGAGGTAGAAATGCCGTGTACCCTCATCGCTCCATATTCAGATATGTGAAGAAGTCCGGCATCGCATGCAGCAATTTGCCGTGAGTCAGCTGACCTCATACCGCGCTTGCATATCGAATCTCCCGTACATCGGGATACCCCGTAAAGACACGCGATGCGTGAGGCAAAAAACTGAAATTGCAAGTCTAATAAAGACGTCGGCCCCGTGAAGGCACCGCCCTGTAAGGGAATCAAAGGAAAACATGTACATATCGCCAGCCCCGTCTGTCCTCCTTCCCGTTGTATCCCGAGTTCCGCCCCTGCTTCACTGCATCACGTCGATATCGTGGCTCACACTCCCCGGATCTACTTCTTCTCGGGGTCGGGCAGGATACCTTCGGCTTCCAATCTCCTCCTGGCCTCCTCAAGGGCCCATGTCGAAACACTGTAGCGGAAAGCGTTAGTATTTGATGCGTCCGAGGTGAATTCCCGCAGCCGCGCCACTCCGCCTCTCGACGCCGTTCTCTCATAACCCCCAGAGCCCCGCTCCCCTTGTCGGTCCTCGATCCGTAGTGCCTCCAGAGCTTTCCAATTCCATGCCCAGAACTTACCTCGTATCAGGCTTGAATGCAAGCGCAACTCCCGTCAGGACCAGGCTTCCGCAGAAGACATACATCGGCCACTCCCAACCCTCCGGCTCCGGCTTCTCACCGGGCTTGATGCCCCAAAGCCAACCACCTGGCGGGTCGAATTGGCTCTCGTTGCCGTGGCCGCCGCCCTGGCGACGTGTCGTGACGGAGAAGGCTCGGGATGAGGTGGCTGCCGGTGAGGGTGTCGCGCGGACGCAGCGCACCGCGCGTGCGGTCTGTCGGATGAGGGCCATTGCGTAAGAGCCTCTATCTCAAACTTGTTTCGTTGACGTATATCTGGGCTTTTTGGGGCAGCCCAAGGGTCGTGGTTGGAGGCGAATCGTTGTTTGAGGTACTGAAGCTGGTGGTTCCCCGTTCGGTGTCAAGGTGCTGCTTCGGCCTCCGTCCAAGGTCACGTGATGACGAAGCGAGAACTGCAGGGACCCACACCTCCCATCTCCCTCCCACCCATAACATCACAGCGGCATCAATATCCTCTCACTATAGCTGCGGTTGACGCTTTCTCCACTACTGGACCTGCGGGGAGTTGCCAGTCACGGGGCGCCTTCTTGATCACTAGATCACTTACAAGCGCTTCTCCGCCGACCGGGTGGAATCGGGCGACGACTTCGACTCTGCATCAAGTTGACGACAGGCAGCGCATAGCCGTCAGGCTGATGTCAACATTCATGAGCTTCAGCGCTACAGGCTTGAAGCAGCTACTCCCCCGGGGTCAGTGCCTAGTTTGCTGGCCAGCACATGGTTACCAAGCAACAAATGAATGGTATGAAAAGGAAGGGTCTCTCGTATTGCAAGCTATCCTATCATGCAACGCCAGAAAGCCACATAACCAGACGCCACTTTGAATGCCTACCCAAGCATGTCTTAATATGCCCCATTCGTCATCTCGTTAAGTATGTCTCTTGTGATTAGCTTCTCCTTGAGAAGCACTCTCTCGCCAATCTTCGCCCTTCTTGGGCTTGGCCGCTTGTTCTCCTTGTTCTCGCCTCCACTACCCTTTCTCGGGCTCGACTTCCCAAAGGCCCTCTGCGTCGGTGCTGCTGTGATCTGCGTACCCATTTCCTCCAGATGGTGACTCTCCAGCGCATCTGGAGGAAGATTGTAGATCCAGTTGCGCTCCTCCATCAACTCGATGAATCGGCTCAACATGTTCTCCCCTCCGCTATTCTTCAGCGTTGACATGCTGCCGACGACGAGGAGTTTGGTCTTGGCTCGGGTGAAGGCAACATTTATCCGGCGCCAGTCTTTCAGAAGGTCGCCAATATTGCAAGCATCATTGCTTCGTACAAGACTCAGAACAATAGCTTCCTTGTCTCTGCCTTGGAAACGGTCTGTTGTGTGCATTTCCAATCCAGCATGGCCACGGAGTCGCTCCTTGAGGAGGAACAGCTGCGCACGATAATGGGTCATAACACCAATTTCGTCAGATGCGACACCAACGGTAAGGAGGCTCTCGACCAACTGCGACACGATACGGACCTCCGCCGAATTGACGATGCGCTTGCCCTGTGCTTCTTCTCGGATTTGTGGGAGCACCGTGTCCGTGTTGATGAACCGCACTCGGGCCTCCGGGTCCAGAAGCTCGTTCAACCAGCAACCTGGCGCAGAAGGTCCGAGGCAGAAAGACCGCGGAGTGTTCGGTCTTGCCAGACTTGAGGAGTCGTAATGGCACTGGCGCAAAGCCACGATGTTGGGAATAACCATCTTCTTCTTTCGAAGGCTTTCGGTGCCGCACCGGAGTCGACCGTTGTAGATCAATGTATTGCTTAAGGTCATGATGTCTTCGCACATGCGGTACTGATGCTCCAGATTCACCACGGAATCGGGGTGACTGTCGGAAAGGAGCTTGAACAGGCTGACATCCAAACCGCCAGCCCGAGCCTCCTCATTCTTCACAACCGGCGGCAGTTGATTGTGGTCACCAACCAGGACGAAAGTATTGGCCATCCGGATTGGTCCTGCACAGATGGGTAGTGTGATCTGCGACGCCTCGTCGACGATACAGTAGTCAAATGATCGCTCCAAGAAGACCGGATGATTGATGCCTAGACAGGTCGTGGCTACTATAGGCGTTCCGTGCCACGCATCTTTGATTTCATCAAATGTCTTCATGGGATGACCAGCGAGCGTCACGAAGTCCTGTACTTCAGGATGAACCTTCGCTGGGGCACCAAGTCGAAGGATGGGCGTTTTGTCGGCTTTCAGCTTGAGGAGGATATTGTCGACAGCTGTGTGCGTATGAGAGGTGAGGAGAACCGTCTTTCCCTGTGACACAAGAGCTCGGATGATATGTGCAATTGTCGTTGTCTTGCCTGTTCCAGGCATACCGAGAACAAGTGCATAGTCCTTGGCACTCATCACCTTCTCGATAGCCTTCCTCTGATCGACATTGAGGCTCTCGCCATCTGACACAGAATACTGCGTCGCCATATTCTTGAAGCTCGGGGGTGCCAGATCGACTATGAGCTGTCGAATCTTGCTTGCGCTTGGTGTCTCGTTAGACATCATCTGAACCAAATTATTGCGAACAGTAGCCATGCCGTTGCTGAACTCATCCTGGTCAAGGCGATACCGTACTGGTGCTTCCTTGATCTTTCCCTGCGTTTGATCCGCAGATGATCCTTCGGGAGCGACCTCCATAATACTGGCAAAGACTTGATTCTCCGCTTCGTCGAAGCCTGGCTGGCGGATGCGAGCATTGTGAAGTCTCCTGTCAACAGCCACACTGATCCTTTGCTTCCGGACTTTGGTGACATAGCCTATGGCAAGAGCGAAATGACCTTCCTCATCCGAAACAACGATCGGCTCGCCGACTGAAAGCTCCGACTCCATGAAAGAGAAGCCAGGCTGATGGACTCGTTTGACAAAGGTGTAGTGGAAGCGATTGATCTTGGGATTGTCTGTGTCCTCTGATGCCGACCCTTCTTCGATGACCACGTCTGCGAAACAGCGGGACTTTTTCTCGCGTTCGCTGCTTGTCATCGTCCACAGCTCCCGCTTCGTTTTTTTGCTTTCTTTTTCCTCCTTCGTGAGCAGGTTCTCCCACTTGATGAAAAATTCCTGGTGTTGCGGCGTCAGATGCTTGACCAGCTCATCGAACTTCTCGTTCATGCCGCTAGTATCCCCATCACCGTCGTCTGCCAAGCGATGATACACGAAGCAAGCGGACTTCGCATAACATTTGCCGCACATATGCTTGTTCCGCAGCATTGGTGGAAGCTGCACGCTGCGCTCGCGGATGTAGCACGCAAGCTCGTTTCGTTGCATAACCATGTGTCGCAATTCATGTCTGATTGCCGGAATACGCATCGTCTTTGAGGTCTCCATATAGTAGAGAATGCCGTACTTGATATCAATGTCGTATCGATCAGATAGGAGAAGCGTGTAAAGTGCCGTCTGCGCCATATGATTGCTGTTCGCATGCTTGCCCGTCTTCACTTCGAACGGCACCGTTAGCGTACGAGTCTGATTGCCGTCTCGCATTGCGACTTCCACGGTGGCGTCAATATTGCCTTTCAGACCGTACATGGGTGACCAGACATGCTCCTCGACATCGAGAAGCTTCGTCACAGCCATGTTCGCCATCTTGCCATTCCTGTCCTCGACAATGGCATCGGTGTTGGGCTGCGATGCTACGAAGGATCGAGCCCAGTATGAGAGCTCCGTCATCTTCGACTGTAGATGCTCGCGTGCTGTAGCTGTGCCGACTTTGATTGTGTAGAGATCCTCAACATGCTTCTCCAAAATGCGATCGATGACTCGGGTGAGGTATGGCAGGTCCCATTGGTTCGCCAACAGCGCCTCCTGGAAGATCTCGTGTAGGATTGTACCATAGACAAGCGGAGGGCCCGGCTGACTTGTAGCCTTGACACGATCTTGGAGCACTGCACGACGCATGCACCCAAATGAATCGGCCACTACCGTAGAAGAGATCAGCTGATCCGGATGAAGTATGATGAGGTTCTGGGCATCATCAACAACACACTGGCCCTTTGGTGAAAAGTCACCAATCACATGAACACATGAGTCTGCATGCGCAGGTGTGTCGAACCAGGAACCTCGAAGGTGAACCGTACGAGTGTCTTTAGAGCCATCGGCTTGAATAAGTAGGATCTTTGACTAGTCAGCTCGGGAGTGTTGAATAGGATCTGCCTCACGAATCTCACCTTCTCTGGACGGCTTGTGCCACGGTCTGCGAATTCACTGTCCAGTACATCCTTGATGAGATATCTTTGAATCGTCTTCTTTTGGCTGCTCTACGTCCTTTAGCTTGCTTCTGTTGAAATGGGTTGGGCTCGACATACTGCTGGAACCGAAGGGGCCGTTTTCTTTAGGGACTGGGTGGCAGCGAACTCCATGGCATCAAGGTCCATGTCAGCATCAAACCCATCGCTGAACTCATCGTCAGAAAGATCTGCGTGGTCAGCAGCAGGTGTCGCAGCCGAAAGCGGCTTTGCAGTCTGCTGCCTGGGCACCCCTACTTCCACGGTGTCCGCGCCCTCAAAAACGGCGTCGTCCATGTCATCGAAATCGTCGAGACTGCCGGGTGGGCGCTTCCTATCTGGCCCAGAGGAATATGTCCCTTCGTCCTGAGGAGATCTTGGCTGGCAGGATTGTTCAGTTTTGGGAGCCTTCATGCTTGCCTCCAGCTCCATAAAAGTATCGTCGTCAAAGTCGTCATCGTCGAAATCAGAGAAAGAGGAGCTCGCAGCTACCGGAACTGGCTTCGGAGGAACGTGAAGTGCCTCGGGTGTCTTTCTCCTGGATGGTGGCCTCGATGGGCTGCGTACGGTTTTCGGTTGTTGCCTCGGGCTCGGCTCGTGTATGCTACTGCTCACGGTGTCCAACAATGCAGATACAAGAGAAGATTTTGAGGCAGCTTCGAGCTCCCTCTGTGAGTTGGAGACGTGACCGGCAGATCTCGACTTCTCGATCTTCCTACGCTTCGTCCATGTCAAGCCAGCACTAATTGCTTTTCTGAGGCTTCCAGGTCCTGAAGTCGAGCCGGGGGTCATCCGTTTCGTCGGGGTTGGTGATGAGGAAATCATTAGCTGTGCCAATGCTGGATTTGTGACGCCAGCCTGCTCTGCGACATTTTCGTGCCTATTCAAGGAATATCTGTCCCAAAGCTCAAGCGTCGGGTCCGCATTGGGTGTCTTAAGTGCCTGGGCCAGTTTCTGTACGTTGATGGCGGGAGTCGTTGGATGCTCTGGAGCGGGCGAGGAGACTGGCGAAGAGCTTCGTGCACGCTTCTTTCCTCGAGATAACATCGGCGAGAGCGCAGCCATATAGTGCGGATCTTGTCGGTTGTCCCATAGCAGCCTGTCATTTGGGGAAGGATTCGCAGGCTCGTCATCGGTAGATAGACTGGGTTCGAGAAGGTCACGCCAGCTCAGGCGGCCGTTGGGGGTCATGGCATTTTCGTCTGACGGCTTCGCAGGGGTGACAGTCTTGTCTTCTCCGAGAGTATCGTCCTTGGCGTGATACTGAAATTTGTTGAGCTTCGTTTTGGTGGCTTCGGAGACGGGCTGAAGTGGTCGACGTTGTGGATTGGGATGGCTCATAGAGCGCTGCCAGGGCTGGCGGTTCTGCACAATGGTGAGTGAGTTTCCGGTACAATGATGGCCCAGTGAGCCTGTATAATCGAGAAATACCTTGTGCCCTACATTTTCAGAATACGACTTCTGGAAGGGCATTGTGGCGGACTGATGGCATGGGCAAGTTGCAGCCTGCCGGTCGAGGGAAGCGAAGCTGAACAGTACTGGTGGACGCGTTTTTGGTGTCCCTGTAACCAAAGTGGACGCGTCTGCCCCGCGGAATCTCAACAGGCGGCTCCACTTGCTGGTGTGTCAGTCCCAGGCTGCCTCTCCACTGTTATCCGAGACGCACCAGCGATCAATCGACCTCGCCGTCTTCCCAAGTCGCCTCTAAACTTTCCTCATCATATATCATCACGGCCTGTCGAGGTGCGTGTTCGTCGAAATTGGTGGGGTGAAAGTCTGCTCAAAGAACTCGCATACCAATCGTGCCCTCCCGAACCAGATGCATGTGCATTTCCTGCTGCTGGACCTCCGAGCACTTTCTCCAGGATCACCTTGCGAGTACCTGCGCCTCATGCAGCATGTGCACTTCAGCTGCATGACTGGCTGCGCAAAGACACCCTACTACATTCTGATGGAGATGCCTTTTCTTTAGCCAAAGCAGGATATTTCGCCATGCGGCTGATCCAGCAGCCTGGCGCCGACGACACATAAAGACCACGCGTGGTCTCGGACCTCTGATCGCGAGGATCCAACGCCGTGCCCCGTGAAACTCCTGGTCTTAATTTCACATGCCTTAAGACTACTAAGATCGCACGGAGTCAGAACATCATGTCGCAGCGTCGATTTATTCCTCCCTCAACGCCCACCCTGCCTGCTGCAAAACAGCATCGAAGCCACGTGAGTTTGCGCAATGTCGCCAACAACGTCGCAGCGAATGGCGCAATTCAGATCAATGCGGACGTATCCGTCTTAAATATGTGAGGTTCATCAGAGAGCGGAAAGACAGCGATAGACACTAATGGATAATCAGTAGCTATAATTACTTCTCGCGCTGTCCAGGGAGCTACGCACGGTCCATACGGTCAGCAGCATCGAGCACTCGGATCGACGAGTCTGTGGCGACCGAGAAACCTACGACATCGCGATGCAGAGGTACCGATGGATCTCGTCCAAGAGTCTCTCAAGCAATAGGCTCCGTTTTGGCAGACGATCGCCTGAGTGTGCGAACCCTCACCAATCTCGGCTTTTCCGAGGTGTTTTGCTAACAGCTCAAAGGCAAAAGCGTTTCCCGATATAGTGACAGTGCGACTTTTTGGGGCTGTTGTTGCATCAGCTATCTCCGCTCCAGAGGTGGTCGGCAACTGGATGTCCACTCGCATCGTTGCCAGAATCAATGAGCACAAGGCAGGGCTCGTCAGTCCGAAAAATGACGACAAGCGACAGCATGCAGTGTACGGAGGTGTTCGATACACTTCGACAGGTCAGTTCATTGATCTGACCTGCTGCGCTACTGAGGAGCGCACCGGTTGTCGGCATCGCTTCTACATAGTTTGCGACGAGCGGGAGGACTTCGATATCCTGCTTGGCTCTGATATGCCACACAAGAGTGGCAGTGCCGACAAAGCTCCATCGACAGCCTGAAAAGTATCCTCGTCGAATCCTCACTGCCTGATTTGCCGTGGGGTATGCAGGTGTGTGTGCGCTGGCGTCATGGCTTTAAGTAGACCTATCACGATGAGCTGCGGACCATCAAAAGACGCAAGACGACCCTGTACGATCTCTTGTCACGTGGCTGAAGCGCCTCTCTTACAGCCTCCCCAGCTGGGCCGCGGTCGACTCAGAAAGACTTAGAACACTGGGCTCTGCGAGCAAGACGGGGCATTTGCACCTTGCATGAACCCGCGGCCCTGATGCTGACCTCTCTTTGTCTCGCACATCCGCAACCCAAGGAAACACACTCCCTCGTCCGATTGAGCTGGTGCACTACCATCGCATTACCACCAGGAGTACCATTGGTGCACAATATACAAGTCACTGCTAAACCTCGGACGCTGTACTCCACAAAGCGGCTCCTCAGCGCCGCGATCGTGGTTCCGGCCGAACGACCCAATTTGACCGGGTTCGGGACTCCACACAACGCCGTCATCAGCCGAGCCTTGTACGACGTGGACTCTGCTCGTACCTGAAACCTCCGTCGGGTCTGTACAGTGAATATCAGTTATGGACCCGAACACTACTCGATACCTGCATGCTAAGTTTCTGGTTCATTGCGCACCACAGGGTGCCATCGACTGCATCACTTATCGTTGGGAAGATGCTAGAGTTTTGGAAAGAGTCATGAGCCTGTGTGAAGGGGACAGTCAAAAGTATCTGAGCGTTCTGGAGTCGACGAGACAAGATGTTGCTAAATTGGCTGCTATCTTCAACCCAGCTTTGAATCCCAGTACCCCTGAGTCTGCTTTCGCTTCCGCAGGCGCCTTCGCACAGAACCATCAGCTTAAGACTCCTTCATCAATCCAATCGCCGGTACCTAGCCTATCTCGTCTCACGGATACAAGTACCCCAAGTCTCTCAAGGTCAAGAGTGGCCGAGCATTCATCTGGCTGGGTATTCGGCAATGGACCAGAATTCAACCCAGAGATTTGTTCCATCGGAAAGAGCAACTCACCATATCGCTTTGTGCGAGCTGACTTCTTAGCTCGTTTTGGGCCGCCGCATACGACCATAGCTTGCGAGATCCTGAATACTTATGTAGAACCTATCGGCCTGATTTCTTCCTCAGAATACGTCCGCTTGACTTGGCAACGCAGAGGTCGCAATAGAACTCACGCCGAGAAGTTCTGGATCGTTGAGAACCAGGAGATCTGTGACATCATGACTGCCAATGAGCCATCGCCCCTCAGCCCTGGTAAGGACATTTCGCACATAGTCACCTCATATTCAGGATCGCTAAACCGGGAACGACTCTTACAGTACAGAATCCGAAACCAATCGAGCCGAGGGCACCTCATACACCTTTTCAATCAGGACCGGCATTCCGATCTCCATCATACCATGGCTCTTTCAAGCAAGCAAGCCATCCAACATTCTCTCCTCAAATGTCACAGGCTTCCTTGGTACGTAAATCAGGCATGCCCTCAATCAATGTATATCCACTAACGCCATGGCATCACAGACGGGGACGGCCCAGGCCTATCACACTAGAGTACCGCCTCAAACATTCGGAGAACCTCTTCAGCCAGGCTATGGAATACCCCAGAGCGACAGCGCAACAGCTCCGTGGGGGTTTGGGCCTCCAGAGAGTGGGAAGGAAGTCGCGCAACATATCAATATTGTACTCCGCCTGGAGGGAAGCACTCGTCCCGCGGAGCTCAAGACCAATGACGTCGAAGGCATTGAGTTCTTGCAGCAGCTCAACAGGTTATATAATGGTGTTTATAAGAGGTCACGAGTGTTGGACAGGTCTGCAGTTGAACTGCAATTCACACCTATGGCTCAGGGTCGACCCTCCGGTGCTCGTTTCTTCTGTCCCCTTGGAGTGGCACATTTTCAGCGTTATTGGAGGGGTGTCTTGAATTTTGTTCGAGAGCACCATGCTTGCGATGAATTTGAAGTCGAGATAGAGCATCATAGTCCGACAGGATAAGCATTGAGCTTGGTATGTCCGCAGCTGCCGGCCATTGCCATATAGCTTGCCTCGCTATCGAACAGGGCGCACCCATGGCGCCCCTCGGCATGAGGACTTGCTGGAATGAGAGTTCGTCCGAAGAAGAAACAGACTAGTAAGTTTTGTTCGTCTTCTGGGATGCAAAGAATCTCCTATTCTGGGCCAGGCGAACTGACATCTGGAAGCACATGCTCAGAGGCTCCAAGAAAGCTGAGACGCGAGGCGCAGACAGTCAGTACCAAATGCATGGGAGTGACTTGAAGCCTCACGTTCTAGGGCGCTCTGCTGCGTTCAATTGGAGCGTGGGGGGTTGAAGGTCCGCGAATGATAAAGACGACTTACTACCCTGTCATATCACTTTGATGGCATTGGGGCTTCAGCCATGAGACACGGCCTGGATGGTGTGTGGCAAGGCAGCTTTAGAGCGGCCAATATGCAGACCTCACCGAAAGGCGCCTCCATTGATGAGGCAGGCCACCACACCCTTTCCGAGAACAATGCTGCCCAATGCAAAGCTCATCGGGGTTCGCGAGTCTTGGCACTTGACCTTTTAGGGATTCGCAAATCAGCACATTTCATACATCCGGGATGAGTTCGTCTGGTGCACAAAGTCTCTACAGAAGCGATGCGAAGAGCGCAGTGCATACGGTTGGTATATTGCAAGAATCACTGGTCTGGTTTAGACGTCATATCACAGAGTGGTTGATCGAGATTTCGTCCCTGAGTTCCATGAATATGGTATGAACAATGTCTTGGACCCTATGAAGTGAAGATGGACCTGAAGCTGATGCGAGGTTGGGACAATAGGACACCTTTGCAGCCGCTTACCAAACTGGCCAACTCCTCGCCGCTACGTTCAAACTCATTGAAGAGGCTATATCTCGCCCGCAAGATCAGATAGAGTTTCTCGTCAGGGCCAAGTCTGAGCTTGAGGAGACAAAACGCATCGTCGAGCTTCTGCAGAATTATGAGTCCTTGCAAGCCCCCGGCGCTCTCCAAGCCCCAGGGGTCCTCCTCGCCAATTTCAACCGCATACAGATCCTGGTCTCTCTTCTTCAAGACCACATTTCCTCCACATCCTTCGCTTGCGGTACCATCGGTGCCATCGAGCATCAAGTCACGCAAGGGGCGTCTGAGAGGCTGAGCCTGGCGGCGATAGTGGGGAGACTAAAGAAGGCCCAGCAGGATCTGGGGTTACACGTGCGGCTTGCACACGTGGGATTGACGATAGAAGCGAACAATGCGATTGGAGTAGATACCTGGTTGGCGAAGGAGATGGATCGGGTTGTGAGGAGGGTGATGGGAGAGGAAAGGGGCTTGATGATTGCGTCCTTTGTGGATGAGAAGGTGAAGGAAGGGAAGCCAGTTGAAGGTATGTGAACCACAGGTGTCACATATGAACGGACTCCAGGTTTTCCTTCGATGGCGGGTTCAAGCTGACCTTATTGGCAGACGATGGACGGATGCAGCTCACCGCTTCCGAGTATCGGGCCCTGCTGCTCACGAGCGACCTCGAGAACACTCACGCCGACGTCCACGAGCCAGACAAGAGCGATTTGGCGACTCCCCTGCGTAAGGAGCGAGTTGTCAAGGACAACTTTTCCGCGGACACGTCGATACAGGTCAATGTGGCAATCGGACATGACTTCTGGGGCCACTTGGACTATGTACACGTTCGGGGCAACGTGTCAACTGGCAACTCGCTGCAGATCAACTGGCCGGTGACTCTGGAAATCTACAAGAAGTTGAGAGACGATCATGAGAGTAGGAAACAGGATAGCAGGGAATTCACGGGGCAGTAGAGACTGGATCTGGTGAAGGTAGGCATACGTGGTGGCTACTAGGTGAACCGCGACTTGGGCCTCACGTGCTATGTTGCTAGTTACAGTGCGATAATGCTGCAAAACACAATCACCTAGAGCTTCGTCCATATAATTTGGCATGTCGGAACTCGCGACGCGCAATTCGAAACTGGTACTGGTTTTAGTATCCGAGCCGGGTGTCAGAGTCAGCTGTTAAGCTAAGGCAAGGCAAGGCACCTTACCGTGCAACCATATCTTTGTCGGCCGTATACAGGCGACAGCAATGCACACCTTCAAGGTTGACGGTCAAAGCTAAAACACTCTTCCATCCCGTCCTTCAGGGACTTGAATTCGGGATCCCAAGAAACAGGCACCGTGTCACATGGCTCAAGGTTACGACTATTGGCAGACGCCACTGCAGCAATGACCACCAACACCAACGGCCACCCGCTGTCACCTGAAGTTGATCTCCCTCCCTCACTAAACTTGACCACCCAAACCTCATTTTCTCCGACCTCACCTCATCCCAACACACAATTTCCAGCTCATCTATCACAACGCGTCATCCTTCCATCCTGCTCGGCAACTCGTTTCATCCTCGGTGATTCGTTGAAAGGGAATTTTGTGAGACGAAGAGAAAATATACACACAATATGCCCCCCGGTCGCCGCCCAGCAAAGGGCGTTGCAAACGCAGACGCCTTCGAGAACCTCCCCAAATCACCAACTCCTGCCGATCTGAAAAAGGCATCCGTCAGCGTGTCCCTCGCAGAGCTTGAGCAGCGCGTCGACGATGTGAGCGACTCCTGGGAGACGGATTCTCTTTTTGAGGACGTCATCGACAGTCTCACCACCGCGGAGCTACCTCTCGCATCCTCCAACGATGGTGCATCGCCATCTGACCCGGAGACATGCACCGTAGAAGAGGGCGCCAGACTGCGCGCTGAGCTGCGTGAATTTGGCCCCGCCGTCTTTTGTGATCGATACATCGACTCGGGTAAGTATACTGCGCGCAAACTCCTCACGGCCTTCAACATCCGCCCGCCACCGTTCCTAGATGGCCAGGATGACGAGGATCACTACCCGCTCCTCACACTCGCCATGTCCCGCGAGCTCCAGAAGCGTGCGAAGCTCACCCGCTGGAACACCGTCGACGATGTCGTCGCCCTCCTCAAGTCCTGCAATAACGTCATGGTAGTCACCGGCGCGGGCATCTCCACGTCTCTCGGCATCCCAGACTTCCGTTCTAAGGGCACGGGTCTGTACTCGCGCCTTGAGCATCTCGGGCTCAACGACCCGCAGGAGGTCTTCGACATCGACGTCTTTAAGGAGGACCCGTCGATCTTCTACTCCGTGGCCAAGGATATCATTCCGTCTACGGATCGATACACGCCGACACACCGCTTCATTGCCATGTTGCACGAGCGCGGCAAGCTGCTCACAAACTACTCTCAGAACATCGACAACCTCGAGGTCAAGGCTGGTGTTCCGGCATCAAAGCTCATCCAGTGCCACGGCTCCTTCGGCTCGGCCAGCTGCATCAAGTGCGGCTGGCAGTGTCCCGGCGAGACCGTCTTCCCTGAAATTCGAGCAGGCAAGATCCCCCGCTGTGTCAAGTGCACGCAGAGTCTCCGTCCCACCGGCACCTTCAAGCGCAAGCGCTCTGGCAACGGCACCGACAAACCTCGTCGTCGTCGTGGCGCCTCAGATGACGATGATGACGATGATGACGACGACGACGCCTACGACGTCCCCTCCGCCGGCGTCATGAAACCTGACATCACCTTCTTCGGCGAAGCCCTGCCCTCCGACTTCTCCACCCGCCTCACCACCCACGACCGCGACAAGGTCGATCTGTGCATCGTCATCGGCACCTCCCTCAAAGTCACCCCCGTCTCCGAGATCGCGCGCTTCCTGCCACCCCATATCCCCCAGGTCTACATCTCGCGCCAGCCCGTCTCGCACATCAACTTCGACATCGACCTGCTCGGCGACTGCGACGTCGTCGTCTCCGAGCTGTGCAGGAGGCTCGGGTGGGGGCTGAAGCACGAGATGGTGCCCGAGGATGAGGTCGTGGATGTAAAGGCGGTGGAAGGGTTTCCCAGCAGACACACGTTCGAGACGAGGAAGTGAGTGCTGGGGGGAGATTTCGGCACTCTTCTTCCCCTTCCGAGAGTGAAGAATCGTTCGCCACTGATGGCTTTAAGAGCAAAGGCTTATGTATGATGACTGATGAGAGATGAAAGAATGAAGAAAGTAGACCGACATTGGTGTTATCTTAGATATAGAAGCAAGGTAGCTCAGCCAGGCTGTTTAGTATACTCGTGCTAACGGCACTGCTTCTTCTAGAGTATGTGCCTCGAAACACGATGTTCCTATACACATATGCGTTTCTACAAGGAATTTGTTGCTTTTCTGGATGGCAATTCACAAAGATGTCATGAGGATCAAATGTTCGGAACAGGTCTTTCTTTTCGCCATCTAGCTACGCAAAACTCGAATCTGTCCGCACTCGAACCAAAGAGTGTCGATCTGCACACACACACACACACAACAGACGAGAACAGAGATGACGAGACACGACTCTGTCATCCACACTCGCCTTCCTTTTCTTTTCTTTGCTTTGCTTTGCTTTGAATCTCCTCCTCCACACACACATAGATACTGAGTTCGGCATCCCGCGACGCACAATACTCTCTACTCGAATAATGGAAATACAGTGAAGAAACCGGTGAGGTCAGGATGGGAAGCGACTGTCTTGAGAGAAAGAGAATAATGCTAAGAGGCGCTCCAAGTAATAGAAGAGTAGTAAGTGGGAATGAGCAAAACACCTAGGAGCCGTTGCCTAGTTTCGGACCCGATGCACGCGAAAAAAGAAGCAAAGACAGTCGCGCCACAAAGCTGGGAGAGCACCCAAAAAGAGAAATCAAACGTCGTGTCCAAGGAAATATGCCGAGCCGAACCGAACCGAACCGTGCCGTACCGTGCAAATAAAACAAAGAAAACGTATAAATTTTGCGCGTGGTCCCATATGTTACAGCGCTATGTTTTGTAAGAGTCCGCTTCAGAGGGACGAAGGACCGATTCCATCAGCGGTATGGGGTCTTGGCGGAGACGGGAGCAATGATGCTCTCTACTCCTTCTTGGATCCCTCGCTATTGTTCTGGTCGTCACCTCGGTCAGATGACCTGCGAGGCCTCATCCAGGCTCCATCGCCAGCTTCCTGCTCACGGCCGACTGGCGACCATCCGGCTGCGACGCCGGCGGCGATGAGACCAGCCATGACGGTAGGCGCTCCAAGCTGAGAGTTGGACCTTGAGCGGTTTGACCGAGACCTGGCCCGAGACTCAGGCGTGGCAGCCAGGTCACCGAAGCTGTCTTCCCTCGGAGGAGTCCGTGGCACTTGGAGTGAGTTGTCGCGGGAGTGCGAAGGGCTCCTTGACCTCTGCATCTCGAAGGCTTCCTTAGGATGAGCAATGGCGAACCTCAAATTGTTCAGACGCCCTCCTTTCATGCGTCGAATGAAGTTCAGCTCACCACGCACATCGGCAAGCGGCTCGGGATACATCGCCATGTCTTCGTCAGAGATTGTCAGGCCGGGGACCTTGCGAGCGCGGCGCTTCAGGAAAGCAGGGATGAGGGCAGCCAGAATACTGTCCGGGATCAAGCGGATGATGATACCGACGGGAATGGATAGGAAACCAAGGACAATCGCGATACCCCACATCTCGGGAGTCTGCGAGCCACTGGAGATCGAGAAGGCGGCGCCGCCCACGAAGATGATCAACACCTGGCCACCAATCATAATGGTGCTGATACCGATGAAGAACCAGTTCCTCGACAAACCCTCAAAGATGTTGAACTTGTTGTCAAGTCGACGGTTGTTCCATTGGTTGAAGATCTGCATCCACACGAATGTGTTGAATACGAGCGTGTTGATGCCTTTGGCATCGGGTGTGTGGCTGATGGGGAGGACGGAGGCGCCACCGTAGTAGAGCATGAAAGTGATGGCGAGCTGGTATACGGCTTGACCAAGAATCATCTTCCACATGATCGGTGAGATAATGGAAGCACCCTTGGGTTCCGGCTTGCGGTCCAAGATGCTGTCTTGTGGCGGATCAGTGGCGAGGGCGAGGGCGGCAAGAGTATCCATGATCAGGTTGACCCAGAGCAGCTGGACTGCGCTGAGCACGGAAGTCTCTTCGTCGTTTGACACGGCAGTGATGAAGGTCAGCACAACGGCGGTAACGTTGACGGTCAGCTGGAACTGGAGGAAGCGCTTGACGGCGTCATTGACAGCGCGACCCCATTTCAGTGCTTTGACAATACTTGTGAAGTTGTCATCCATCAAGATAATGGCGGATGCCTCCTTGGCGACTTCGGTACCTGCAATGCCCATGGAGAAACCAACATCAGCAGTCTTGAGGGCAGGAGCATCGTTCGTTCCATCACCAGTGACAGCAACAATGTCGCCCATCTCTTTCAGGCGCTTGACCAGAACACGCTTGTCCTCGGGGCTAGACCTGGCGAGAACGTGAAGACGGGGGATGATATCGTCTTGCTCGAACTTGTTCAGGTTGCGGAAGACAGGGCCCTCCATGATGATGCTGTTGGGCTGTAGGATGCCACACTCCTTCGCGATGGCTTGGGCGGTCAGCTTGTTGTCTCCCGTGACCATGCGAACTGTGACGCCTGCTTTCTGGCAGAGCTTGACAGCGTCAAAAACACCATCACGCAGAGGATCCTGGATGCCAACCATGCCAATGAAAGACATGTCGCGGAACAGGTCTTCGAAGACGATTTGATCCTTGCCACCGTCGCTGCGACGGAGACCCTTTGGTGGCCAAGACTCGAACTCCCTGAAGCTAATGCCGATGGTCCGAAGAGATCGAGACGCGTACGTCTCGATCAGGCGCGAGATGGTGTCCTTGTTGTCGTCCGTGATTGCAACGGCCGAATTGTCCTGAGCAGGGTCTCGGAGGATCTCAGTGCACTGTCCGAGGACAATCTCAGAGGCACCCTTGATGTACATCCGCGCGCGACCATTGGGGAGCTGCACAACGATGCCCATGCACTTGCGGCCGGAGTCGAAAGGGATCAGCTGCAGCGTCGTTGCACTTTCGCGAAGCTCACTGACCGGGCCCATGCCGAGGTGCTCGCGAGCGAACAGAAGAAGCGCAGTCTCTGTCTTGGATCCAATGAATGTCTTGACACCATCGACCTCGCCCTCAAAAGCAGTAGAGTTCAGTGCGATAGACTTGAGCAGGAGATCCTTGACAGGTGCAGAGAGCATCTTGGTGAATTCCGAAGCGCCAATGCCATCACTGGCATCCTCGCTCGTCTCTCCGTCCTCAGGACGTGCGGCACCACCAAACCGGTGGCTCGTACCGAGAGTGCCAGCGACGACTTGCATCTTGTTCTGTGTAAGTGTACCTGTCTTGTCGGAGCAAATAGTGGTGGCATTGCCCATGACCTCACAAGCCTTCAGATGGCGGACCAGGTTCGCATCCTTCAACATGCGAGTCGTGGCGAAAGCCAGTGCGAGTGTAACAGCAAGAGGGAGACCTTCGGGCACAGCGACCACGATGATGGTGACCACCACGATGAAGATGTTCAAGAAGCGCTGACCCTTTCCTGCTGGACTCTCGTCCATGTTGGGTAGCTGAACCAGGAACTTGATGAAGAGAACGATGAAGAGCAGAAGCGCTGCTGCTCCACCAAGCTTAGCGATGTAAGTCGCAATCACGTTGAGCTTGGCTTGCAGAGGAGTCATCTCAGGATCCTCGTTGAGAGCCATGAGAGTCCTGCCATAGGAGGAGTAGACACCGGTTGAGGTACACATGAATGTTCCGACACCCTCCATGACGCGAGCACCAGACTGAATGAAAGGGTCCATCTTCTTGAGGTCGTCGTGGTTCTGAATGGCGTTGTATACATCATCCGCATCACGTTTGCGAATGATATCGGACTCTCCAGTGGCCTGGGACTCGTCACACTTGACGTTGAAGCCCTCAACAAGAATACCGTCGACAGGCACAAGATCACCAGGTTCGAGATGAATGATATCTCCAACGAGAATGTCGTAGACCGAGATCTCCATGGTCTTCCCTGAACGTACAACCTTGACATCGCGATCCTGCTTCTTCTTGTTGAGCCTGGCGAACTGGCGCTCCTTGGAGTAGTCGTTCAAGGAACCAACAATGACAACGATGGCGATGGCAACGATAATGGCAACACCTTCAACCCATTCGACCTTTGGTGTGCCTTCCTCGTGTTCTCCTCCGAACGTTTGGTAGAGGCCGACTGCCAGACTGATGGCAGCGGCAATGGACAGTAGAATGAGGATCTTATCGTTGTATGTGATCCACATCAACTGCAGCAGACTCTTGCCCTTCTTGGCTGGCAAGCGATTGTCCTTGTAGACGCGTAGACGATCACTGAAGGGACCATCGGCCGATTTCTTTGTTCCTGTCCGGGGCGCGTTCTGACCATCATCTCTGAGCTTCTTGCTGCCCACTGCATCCAAGAAGGTCACTTGGCCGTCCAGACTTGTTTCCTCGAGGCTCAGCCCAGCCTTGCGGTCGGCGCGCAACCCTTTTTCAATTCCAGCAAGCCCACCCATCTGGTAGAACGCACCGAGGTTCTTTGGGTTGAACATCTTGCCAAGTTCGCCGGGTGAGAAGGCGAAAGGGTTGTCCTCCACGGTGAAGTCGGCTTCTGTGCCAGCGTCAGGTTTGAGGGCAGTTTCGTCTTTCATGATCTTTTCATTGGGTTGGCTGCTCGTCTTCCACCTCTCGGCTTGTGTTGAGTTCGAGGCCACCACCGTTGTTTCGCCGTGTGACGAGGTAATGCTTCTTGATCCATCTTCCGAGTCGACTGAGTTCTGTCTCGATCGCAGATTGTTGGGCACTGCGAGAAACCCACCCGCGGTCTCGTTGCCCCGTGCGTGAACTGGACTCGACACATTGTGAGGGCTTGTTGGTCGACTGTCGCGGTTATCGAGGGCAGTATCAGCTCGGAGCTGGGGTTTGGTGCTGGGCAGCGCTGAGCCTGCAGGCTCGACTACCGTAGCAGGACTGACAGCCTCGTCATCGTGTGGTGATACTGGCGTTGTTGCGCTGTGGCCAGCCTGTTCGGCGGTCGCATCTTGAGGCATGCTAGGGGTAAGACCGCTTGGACTGACGGCAGTTGTGTCGATTGTGATGGTCGGACTGGAGCAATGATGGTCAGAAAGAAGACTCCAGCGTGTCCTGAAAATAGAATGTGGCTTTCTCGAGCATGCGAGGAGGAAGTGAGAACGGCATGCGATGGGGATATAGGTAACTCACGCTCGTGATCGCTTGCTCAAGGGAGGAGCAGGCGGCGGCTCTTCACCATCGTTGGGACCAGCCATGGCGAGCTAAGTTGCGCAGCCCAATCCGCGGACCTGAGAGCGTAAGGAATGAGGCTATGCTGGGAGAGGCGTGTATGACGGAGAGTCGTCTCGGTGGAGGCGACAAAGGTACGTGGTGTTGAGGCGTAGGGAGTCGGTTAGCCAAGGCGGCAGGCAGGGCAAAGGTGAAATATCGAAGAATCGATATGCATGCGGAGACGTTCCCGGAGAGTACGGGGCTTTGACGCTGAAGTCGAAATGGCCTTTGGATCTGGACCGGTGTGGCGAGTGACCGGGCGTGAGAATATGGATGCTAGATGAGGCTGTGCAAAGACAAGCGGGCTGCCTCAAAGTTAAAGGCAAATTGCAGCGAAAGCCGGACGCATCAGATCGATATTTGTGAGATAGGGAAATAGGAGAAGCCTGTTTGAATCCTGGAAGGAGATTGAGAGTTTGAGGAAGCGATGTCGCGGTAGGTGATCGACGCTTCGTTGGACGCGATGCTGTTGCAGATGATGGTACGCGGGCCAAGGTGAGGCGAGCTGCGCTGGTATGCTGAACCAAAGTCCAACAAAGCACTCAGACGCAGCAAGCAGACAAGAGTGGTGTTGGAGTAGCACTCTGCTTTCGAGACAGGCGTCGGTCGAAGAAGGACGATTGCTTGCTGGAAGAGAAAGTGTGAAAGAGGCAGCAGCAAAGCAAGACACCAGGGGGGTTGTGAAGCTGGGGAGCGTCAAGAATTAAGCTACCATTGGCAGGCTAACTTAGATTCGGTTCATGGGGGGGCGGCACCGAGCGGTGTGTGTAAATGTTTCTTTCGGTGCTCCGTAGATGACCTGCCCAGAACTTGACGGCATTAGGATGAGAACAACAGCAGAAAGGGAACCTGAACGGGAACGATGGTTTCCCTCGTCACTGGCAGTGATGGCGAGTGAGTGCCTAGGAAAGATTCAAGATGGATGCGCCAAGCCGAGGACTACTGGGGTGTTTGGGGCTGTGCAAGAGCTTAATGCTGATTGGGTGTGGGAGGGGACCACCGAAGGGGATGGTCCGGGAGACGGAGCAGCGGCCTAAGGAGGACAGACGATGGGGTCCCCAGAGCGGCGAAGCTCCCCTGAGTCTGCCTCCAAAGCGCTACCTCCCACTGGCACCCTGCATTCACAGCGGCGTACTGTGGTTACAGCACGCTGCCAAGGCCCCCCTGGCCCCCTCGCGACCACTCATAGCAGCAAAGAAGCCGCCTAGAAGCCCACGCTCTACCCCACTGTCAGCACCTAAACTGACCAACGCCAGCCAGTCGCTCACTCAGTCACAAGTTGTTCAGGCTCTCCCTAGCAGCGCCTAGACTCGGGCAAGCTCCATCTTCCGCACACATGAGTTGAATGGTTGCATCGTCCTGGCTGGGCGTACATCAGGTTCCTCCTTGCCTTTCATCAGGTATGAGTACCTACCAAGGCTCAAGTACCGAGGATGCTGAGCGCAGGGTGGAAAAACTCACTACATCATCTCGCATGGGCCACCAACAGCAACACCACGCGATATCTGATATTAATTGCAGATGCCAGCATTAAGTCAGGTAAATAAGCTCTTTCCATCAATTGGCGACCCCCAGTCATCACGGCATCATTAGCCAATCTGAGTCAAATCATTGCCCTTGAATGCGGACCTCCGTTGGGAAATGGCTAACGGGATCTGTACTACGGCTATCAGCTGGACCACTGGCAATTCCCCCTGACGCCGCCCGGTCTACGGTGGAGCCCTTGTCCACCATCTCCCATCTCCCATTTCGTACTCGAGTCATCCAACTGGACTGAACTGGCCTGGACGACTGAGCGTCTGCCAGTCAGGATCGAACTATTGAGATGCGCAGATGCTAAGTCATCTTTTCCTTGAGCAGTGTTGGATCTTGAGTTTAGTCGCGGACGCCCGCGCCATCGCGGACCACATGGCCATACCGCTGACCTCACACACCACCCTCTCGTCTCACGATGCTCGTCATCAGTTGCATGTGGCCATCCCACGCGCGATGAAGGTCTACCAGCTCAGTCCAGCCCAACCCCGCACTTGAAGCGTAGAGATGGCCTTGTGCGTCTAGCAACCATCAACATTGTCAGATCTGCTGGTCAATATCAACGCAACACAGATACGGGTTGTACGATAGGTCGCTCGTGGTAGAGGGTGGAAACCACCGCTGGAACTAGAGATGAGCTCCGTTTCGATCGAGTCTCGAACCGGTTGTGGGAACCTGATCGCGGCCGGCAACTTCTGGAGATTGAGCCAAGAAGCGGAGCTGGTGAAGCACAGGTCAAACAGCTCCCGGGGCCTTTTCGAAACATTGCAAGCTGAGATGCCCCTTGTGGCTCTTGGCTTTCTGACTCCCCTACGCAGTACAATTTGCCTTTTCAGACACCCGAGTCGGACCGCCGGATTTGCTCGATCCAGTGTCTTGGGCGCCGATCCCAGCGCACGTGTGGCTTCTTTAGGCAGGTATCGACATATGAACATTCGAAGTCTTGGTCAATGCGACTGAAGCATGATAGTAGCAATGAAAAGCTCGGCGCCATCAGGATGACCGTCTTCGTATCAACGTCTACCTGAGGAAGATTTCTGTCGCCTCAAGAAACTGGCCACCAGGACTCGAGAAATTTTCTTCAGCCACAATGTCACCTGCTGAAGCACTGTGACGTCGATGGGCAAAGTGGCTGGGCGCCACCAGGTTCAATTCACTCATACCCGCGTCGGAGCAAGGGCAGCATGGCAACAAGCCGTGTCCAGTGAGACATCACATTGAATGGAGCCCATTCCATCGAATCGTGGACCAGGACAAAAACAAGATTTCCCAGCGAAATAATCATCGCCAAGCTTTGTGGCCCGTCGACTTAAGCTTTCTCGGCATGCGACCAGTCGTGTGGCCCATGCTTCCCCCTTATTCGACATTTCTCTGGGCGCCCCTGCACAAAGATGGGCCTAGCACCTGCTCCAGTGTGTGTTGTTCACTTGACATGTCCTGGATGTTGCCAACGCACTGCCGGCATGGGATTCGACATGTTTCGGCCCAAAACCCCTAGCAACAGACATTGACGCATCGATCGGGTGCTCAAACAAGTATGGGATGAGCATCACGAGGAAACAAACATGCTGAATCCCACACCGTTTCGGTTGCATTCTGATCCGTCAGCTCAGACCGACAGCCACGGCGCTACCCTGTACAATCTCATCCAATGAGACGCCCTTTTTCATCCAACCTCACCAGCCTCATTCGCTCTTCTTCCTGCCAGACACCTCACCGAAACCTTTGGTTTTGTATGCGCCTTTTTCCACGAGGAGAGGCAAAATTATCCGGGGGCTCGATACGAATACACGCCCTCCCGTGGTCTGCAACTCCTCATTCTTTCCTGTTTGGGAAATACTCAGCCTCCTTAATGGAGACGACCGGACCCGATCTCAGAGGACCCAAAAACTTGATCCAGTGATTTAAGGTTATCCTCTTGTCAACTGTTCGTTAACATCGAAATGGCGGAGGAGGGTCGAGAATTAGCAGGCTGCCTCTTCGATTGTCGCGTCTCGTATGCTGGTCATGTATCCCTGGCCCTTTCGGAAGTTGCCGGTGACTTGACCATTGCGCCAAAAGTGGTGAATGAGATTCGACGTAACGCCCGACTTATCTGAGCGTCATTGTCGCTGACTGTTCACCAGGATTCGTTGACCAGGTACCCTACCAGAATCAGCTGATCCGGAGCGTCAACGCCACCTGCAAGACATACCTACCTGACCGCCACTCAACGCATCATCAGTGTCATCGGATTATAGCAGCTGCCGAGTCATGTGAGCCCACCCTCAAACCAGAATGCTCCCACAAGCGTCGCTGGCCTCGAGTAAGTCGACTTCGCGACAGTGATAGGTTGTATCACATGTTTCCTTCCACGCGCTCAGCCACACGCAACAGTCCTCTCCGGCGCTATAAGAAACATCGCCTCCATTTCCAAGCTGTGAATGCGTATTCGCATGCACCGTTCTTGTCAAGGCGGCCTCCCGCTGCAGACAACGTGTCTTATACGCAACACATGATGAGGCGGATGACTACGTGTGAGATGTGGCTGAGAGGAAGTCCGGCTGGACAGCTTCAGGCAGCACCTCTACTCCTCGAAGCCAAGATCAATCAATCCCTTGCTCACCGCAAATGTGATGATAAATCCCCTGAAGTCTGGGTACCGGGTAGTGTGCGTATTACAACCACTTTCGGCACCTAGCGCTCAACTCAGCTGATGCTGGAAACTTCCTTTGGTGCACTTCGTGCCTCAACATGTGCATTATTGATCTGACGGACTTTGAGGCTTAGATCGGAGGATTTGCAGCTTTGGGATTCTAACTTCCTCTTCTGGCCCACTGTCTCCAACGTCGAAGTCAAAATCTAGGTACCTTCGTGGATGAAATGAAGGCATACCGAACATCATCACTGCTTAGGCACCTTAGTCGAAGGCTCGCCCCGGCATGACACCGAAATCCAGCCAATAATCATACATCCTGTGTTGTCGAAGGCATGCCTCGGAGTGAAACCGAGTGCCACCAACGTATCAAATATTGACGCAATTAAAAAGTTCTCTACAGCGAGGCTGTGCTCGATGGTCAACTTACCTCCTTCTCGATCCGGAAGAGCCCTGGAAGCTGTCCAGATCACCGCGTCCACTTCCCGAGACTATGCCTGCCGGTTGCGAACAAGTGCAATGATATCTACAGACTATTGTATGCCCAGAACCACTCGATTACCTAGCTGTGTGTGGGGGTGGGATTCTGGCGTAAAGAAGCTTGTTTATGAGCATCTCCACCGAACCAACGCGACAGATATGTGCATCTAGCACCGAGAGTGTACGTTTCACGAGGAGCCTTGCTCTTTGGGCTTCCTTGCAGAGTGCCTGCGGGGGTTCAAGAGCTAGATAAGCTTTTCATTTCCGTTGTGGTTCTGGTCGATATGCAGCTCAGCCTCTTCCTCCTCATTGAAGCTGGGCGTCACTAATGCAAGCTTGCATCCTCGAGACTCTGCATACACCCAAGTGTATAGCTACGCCAAGAACCTCACATTTCCCAGAAGCATGCCATAGAAATGCGCACATTCATGTTGGATGAATTCAATTTGACTTCTCTACGCACTGATACTGGAAAGTCTTGGCTATGTCATGGATTAACAAATTCAAGATCCACCTCCGTATTGTCGGGAGGCCTCCCCCCACAGCAAACAGTACGCTTTACTTTCCATTCGACTTGCAATTCAGAACCGTATCCACCGTTCTCATGTCAAGTTATATTGTTTCTGGTAGAAAGATGCACTTGTATTGGGGGTTTCCCAGGCAAGTCAGCCAGAGCCTTGTAAAAGTGTAATTTCGTTAAAGGTGCAGGACCCGACGCCCCCCCATGCGGGGGCTGCAGGCGGAGGTTCACCGACAGGCTGGCAACCCAATTTGAGCAGGGACCGATGTCTGAATGAGATTGCGAGCTGATGGGCAAAAATGGTCCTCGGACAGTTTCCATTGAAACAGCCTCGCATGTGAATCAGACGTATTGACTGTAGAGCACACAAGTCAAAGCCAGCCAGATAATGATGCTGTAGGGTACCTTCACGGAGACGGCGCTGCCTCGCTGTTACGCAAGTTCGTCTTCTGAGGTTGGAAGATCTAAACACAAGAACAAGTATCCCCAGAGCTCTTCATAGTAATAGCGAACTTCTATTTGCCGTTACCTTCTCCCAAGATCAATCTCTCTCACCTTCACCCACTGATCCTCATCCTCCTTCTTCTCCCCCTGCGTCCCCATCACCCAGTCCCGAACCCCCCTCCTCACCACTCCCTTCCAAAACCCAGCAACAACCTCCTTCAGCTCTCCTCCTGTCTGTTTGAAATCCGGGAACGCATTCACCTCCAACAGCCAGACATCTCCTGCCTCGTCCACCATGAAATCCAGCCCATACACCTCAAAAGCATTCGGCATCGTCTGGAAATGCACAGGCATCGCCCTCGCAGCACCCTCGAATAGCTCACCCGTCAACTCCTGAATCTGCTCCTCGACAGACGTGAGTAGTGTAGCCTCGAGAGGCAGAGAGGAGAGAAGGCGGACGGAGTTGGCGTTGGGAGAGTCTTGGAGGCACGTGTTTGTGAGGAAGGTTTCGATGTCGGTGGAGGAAGTCCACGGGGCAACATAGGGCTTCGCGGCGAAGAGGGCGAGCATAGGTTTGTAGACGTGGACGGAGAGGCTGCCGGTGCAGAGGACGTAGGTGCGGATGTGGAACTTGTGGTTGTCGATAAGCAGAGGTGGGTGGATGTATGGTTGGGCGACGAAGTGACGGAGGTGTGAGGTCGTGATGTAGTCCCTGTTGCCCGCGTCTTGTGGGCCGTCGCCATCTTCTTCGTCCTCATCATCGCTGTCAGGGCGTTCTTCTTCCCAAGCGTCGAAGATCTCCTGCAGTTCTTCCATTGTGCTGAAGAGCTTGATACCCTGGCCACGATCACTCATGCCCGGCTTCAAGATCCACCACTCCCTATCCGCCGCCTCGTTCTTCTCCTCATTCCTCTCACAGCTCTCTCTCAGATCAAACGCCTCCACGAGTGCGTCATCCAGGAACTCCGCATAGTCCACCTCGAAGGCCTCACTACGCTTCACATGCTTCTTCAGCATCGACTCGGGCTTCTTGGCTACCCAGTGGTCCACCGTCGTGCTGAGGAAGTGCTTCCTAATGAGCGCCTTACGGATCATGTAGCTGTTGATGAGATAGGAAGATGGCTTTGAGGCGGCGAGTTCAAAGTCAAGCGTCTCATATTGTGTAACCTGGACGACCTTGGCAGCGTCGGTGCCGCTCACGAGCTGGTTGAGACTGTCGGATGCTGGCAGTTGGTCGACGAGCTTGACCTCACCGTTGCGAAAGACATCCCTGAATGCGTCGAGGATAAGGGGCTGCACATATGCGTCCTCGTACTGGACCACGGCCGTGACGCTTGGCTGCTTAGTCGGCGTAGCGTTCGTCGTGATATCGCTAGTAGCAGCGTCCTGGCTCGATGATGAACTAAGTTGAGATGACACGTCAAGCTCTATTCTTCATAAATGCTCGAATGTATGTACATGGATATTCTATCCCGTCCATAGCTGAGGGCGTGCCTCCATTCGCTGGTCCGCTTGCTCTGCAGATCTCCAAACATAAATTCCAAGGGAACCACTTACAGCTCAAGCTCCTTCATCTGAGAGATGCCTTGCGACTGCAAGAAACCAGCCTTCAGCGGCGTGACACTATGTTGCGGTTAGTCTCACACTTCAAAATGTATCGGCGTGGTTCACGTACCTTGTATGTCCCTCCTGCACGGCCCATCCATCATTGCCCGGCGGCGCCTCCTTGACGCTCTGGTACACGTCTGTGAACCTCGGCGCCCACTTGAAGTGCTTGTGCTTGTGGCCTCTCGCTACTGCAGTCTCCTCCTGTTTCTCTGCCTTCGCGTCCACCTCACCTCCTGGACCCTCGCGAATCCTCTCTTCCTCAACAGCCTCATCTCCAGCACTGCCGTCGATCTCCTGGAAGCAGCTGCCCTGCTTCCAGTAGTTCTGTAGCATCTCAGTCCAGATGGTCTTGTGATTCTCCACACCCTCCACAAGCGGCACATTGACGCTGTACAGATCTGCGCTGCCATCTGTCGGCCACTGCTTCCACAGGGCGTCGATGACCTTGACACTGTGACGACATGCTGCCTCGATGATAACCGGGTCATGATTCCGGGTAAAGAAGGCGAAGCTGAGAGCGATGGCTTTATGACGACATACCGCAGCCTCGAGTGCGGCACCCAAAGTTCCCGAGCTCAACGCAAACACTGCTGTTGTGTTCCTTCCGTAGTTGGGGCCGCTGATGACAAGGTCAATCGGGCCTTTGTCCTGGAAGAAGTGATGCAGTCCAATCTGTACACATGATGCTGGAGTGCCATCAATGAGAACCCACTCATCTACATCACCCGTTGTTGAGGGCCTGTGATGCGTACTGCCCTCCGAGTCCTCACCGTGAAGGTTGGCCGATGGACGATAATACGTTGGCTTCAGCGTCTGCCCAATCATGTGTGCCTTGCCGATCCAAGATCGCTGGGTGTGCGGGAGACAGACAGATACAACATGGCCAGCATCCCGCAGATGTCTGACGAGGCAGTGGACATATGGCGAGGATTGAGGCGACGGCGGCCCATCATCGTTGGTGACGAGGATATGCATCTTGTCGAAGGGAGGGGTCCTCTGGTGAATGGTGAAGGTCCTTCTCGACGTGAGATTTCTTCTTCCTCCGAATGTAAGCAGCGCTGAGAAGGTCTCAGAGGTTTGTAGCAGGCGTCAGCTGACAAGAAGTGAAGGCTTGGCAACGAATTGAGCCGATGTTGGGCACAAATCTCATCGTCTCTGAGCAAAGCGAGGGGCAAATGTCGAAGGCGTGTGGTGGGGCAAGCATCACGACTGGCGCCGGGGACTGACAGTGACGAACCACCCCTCCTTCGCTCGACAGAGCCAGTGCTACATAACATAAAGGCATCCTTGCCATGGTTAAGCAAGCACTGCGCGTACATTGACTCAGAGAGCCGACAGCCTTTGAATTGGTAGCACGAAATGTTATGATAGCTACCTCCATCCATACGTTGTCACAGCGTCACATTGCATTGTGGTCGTGAACATCATCTTGTGTGAAGTGAGTGCAGTGCGATTAATGCTACAAACCAACGTCACAGTCTATCCTACTAACCAGTGAGACCCTCAAGGTTCACTTTATGGTGCCTGAATTTCTGAAAACAATTCCGTCCAAACGCCGTACCATTCCTCCATCGTATCGTCCAGTAATCGCAGGTGGGCATCATGATGTCCAGGTAACAAAAGCAGGCTTGCAGCCACAAATGTGTTGTCAGTCGACAGCCGATCATAAGGTATTAAAACTCATCCACTGAGACTTCTCTCTTCATTCGTAGTTGCAATCGTCATCCTTCACACAGAGGTGCGGTCTGACATCCTCACGCCTTGGTTCGCTTCGCAGGTGCAAACAGTGGCTCAGCCTCTCGCTTTGTGCCGGTGTCCTGACGTTCCTTGGTCCTAGGCCACATGTCGAAGGGGCTGCGGCGCCCCTTCTTCTTGACCGGTGTTGCGTCCTCGAAGAGCTTGTTGGTCGAGCGTGTGGTACGCTTCGTGTCAGGAGGCGACACGGGTGCAAACTTGGGAGCATGAGGTGTGTCTGTGCCCTTGCTAGGTGTCTGTGGCACCGTTTGCTCCTCGGCTTCGTCCTCGATGTCTGTAGTTGCCTCCTCATCCACGTCATCGACTGATGGCTGCTTCTCCTTCCGTTGCGCGGGGAACAGCAACTTCGGCTTGATGCTGGATCGGCTGAACGGGCTGGATGTTTCGTCATCGGCTGAAGCTTCAGGAGCCTCCATCTCGGGTGCGAACTTGCGGAAGAAGCGCTTTCCACGGCTGGAGCATTGTTAGTCATTGATCGATAAGAGATAGGGAGCGGGATGTTACTTACAAGACGTAAACCATACCATCTTGGCGTTCGGAAGCCTCTTCCACAGTCTGAGCCTTCTCTCCAGGTACACTGACATTCCTGCGCTTGCTTCTGCGCTTGGACGGTTCAGGGGCTGCTCTGCCGTAGAAGGGGTTTTCTGCACTCTCATCACGCTCCGGGACCCGGTCCTTGGAGTCTGTGAAGATCTCGATCGAGTCGTCGTCAAGGGCCTCGGCGGTGAAGCTGTCGAGTGTCAAACCAGAGTATTTCTTGGGCACTCTTTTCTTGCTGCTGGGCATGATCTCTTCTTCGGGGTTCTGGAAGAGGTTGCGTGCCAGTGACTGGAGACCTTGGGCAGCCTCCTTGGTCGGAGGCTTCCTTGGGGTTTTTGATGGTGTTGGCAGCATGCCAGACTCATGTGATAGTGTGGACGAAGATGTCTTGCGAGGAGTTGATCGCTCAATACCCAGGGACGATGCCGCGTCGGATGATCCTTCGACTGTGAGTGAGCCTGATACGCGACGGGCCGAGTCAGAGGCAGGTGGTTGACGTCGCTTCCGAGGCGAGGCCATGGGAGACATCATGGACGATGATGAGTCCTTTGTGATGGCACTTCTGAAGGGTTGAGGAGATGTGGCTTGACGACGAGGCGCTTGTGGTGATGGCGTGCGATTTGCGAGCCGTGCAGATTTGCGAGGTGCGTAGGGTTGCCAGTCGTCGTGGAAACCGAGACGTGGTGCAGGCGGTGTGCGAAGGCCGGATGGCGGCGGCGAAGGAGTGCGCGAACCTCGCATGGTTGATGCCATTGTAGGTATTATATCGCAGAGCGATGATATGCGTGAGGATGAGTGTCGATACTCGCTCAGATGAAGGGCGAGCAGGTGTTCTCGGGGTGGTGTCGTGGGTTCCCAAGTCTCAGCTCAAGCTGAAGAGCTCTGAGCACAAAACCCGTTGGCAACGGCAACGTCCCCAGCAACGCCGTGGAAGAACGGAAAGCTGATCGAAATAAATCTGGTAAATGTGACAATGCGCCAGTATTGATCGAAAGTATCCAAAGCCCGTGAAGCTGACGACAATGATGAATTAAGGCTTCGAATTTGTTGTAATGTAAAGGTAAAGGGTAGGTGGAGGATGGTGAGGCTGCGAAGAGAGTCGTTGTGAGGAAAAGACGTGGGCACGAGAAGGGGGGCTGGGGCTGGAGGCGGCTGGGGCCTGGCAGAGGCTGCTTCTGGCACCACTGGAATGCGCGTGGATGAGCAGGGGGCAGCCGACAACCAGTGACGCCAGCCTTCCCACTTTTACAGGGGCAGCGAATGCGCTGACAGCTGTTCGACAGGGCTACTTTAGCGGTCGTTGGGCACTAAGACTTAAGTGGACCTCCACGGCAAACGCGTGCTCATCGCGTCGCGTCAGTCTCGCGTCTCAAGGGAGGGTGAAGTTAAAGTGAAGTGGTTGCCGGGTCTGCACTGTCGGTATCTCCACCCCGTCGCAGAGGCTTGCTTGGTTGACGACGACGCCTCAATGATTTCTCTGACCGGCGATTGTAGTATTTGCGCTGATGAGTTCTACCTGCGAATGAATTATCTAGATTGAACACCATAACATGAGCTTCTACCGCGGTTCCGAGAATACTACTAGTGTTGGTCGACAGGCATGGTGTTGGTCAGTCTATAATATGAAGAGCTACTGCAGGTCTGCCCTACCACAACAGCCCCGCACCGCCAACCAACCCAGCGCGAGGGATGCTAGAGACAACCAGCCTAACATCCAAAACCACACAGAACGTCACAGCCTCGAAACAACGTCTCTCGTTTCACGTGCTCCAGACCACGCAGTCAAAGACACGACGATCACGCTCTGGCCAGTTGCATCGAACGCATTGAGACCTAGGCACAAGAGCCTCATCTGATTGACCGCCCCCTCTCTCACCCCGCGTCCCCCACCAACCTCTTGTTCTCGAGACATATTCACCAGAAATACAGCACTATCGTAGCGATGGCAGACGACTCGGTTGATGTCACAGAAAGCGATATTTGGGCTTCCCCAGATAAGGAAGCTCCCTCTCGACCGAAAACCCCTCGCACGCCAAAGACTCCACGCACTCCGACCCAGCACACAGCAGATTACTCCGACCCGGAGGCTGCTCTGAGAAAAGAGCTTGATGGCGTTAGACATATCAATGAGGTCCTGGAGGGTGTGTTGCAGACGCTGGAGAGGGCTGGTGGTAACATGAATGTGAGTCCGCCTTCCAAGCTCTACATCAGGTTGCGCTCAGGAACTGACATGTCCGTTGCAGACCGTATCGCAAACAGTGAACAATGCGTCGACTCTCTTGAACAGCTGGACGAGGATCCTTTCTCAAACCGAGCATAATCAGCGACTTATCTTACACCCTGGCTGGAAGGGTGCCACCGAGGATCTGGCCGAGCAGGAAGCGGAAGCGCTTCAGAAGCAACAAGCAGCAGAAAGGAGGGCGATGGAGGAAGAGGCACGTCGCGAAGAGCTCCGTAGGCGCCGAGAGGAAGAGGAGGAGAAACGGAGATTGGGTGCGCCCACAGCCGGCTATGGTACTAGAGGTACTGGTGGCACAAGAGGCACGAGGACGAGGACCAGAGCTGGCGCAACGCGGGGCGCGAGCAGCTCAGGCTACGGTCAAAGTTCTGGATATGGTGTCGGTGGCAGTCGAGGCAGCTCCGGCATCGGCAGAGGCACGGGTATCGGCCGCGGCCGTGCAAGAGGGACCCGGGGCTCAAGTTGAAGACGGAGATAGAGCACGCACATGTCATAATGATACCCCTATGGATGATCTTGTAGCCCGTATCGGGATCATTCTCTATTATTTCTTCTGGAAGAATGCGCTAAGTTTCTTCATCCCGCTGGTGTTCACCTTCTTCAACTGCCTCACGCCATGACTCTCGCTTGCTTTCTTCTTCTTTTCCTCCTCTAGCTTCCTCTTCTTCTCCGCGCGGGCCTCGTCCTCCTCCTCGTCCCGGGCACGCTTCCGCGAATAGTCTCCTTGCGACCTCGCCGCGACGGCCTCTGCACGTAGCTTCGCAAGCTGAGCGAGATAATCTTCGAGAGGTTTGAAGTTGACCTTCGAGGTGGATATGTTGGAGAGCGAGCTAAGGAGCTGAGCACCGAGTGTGGGTGGAAGGTAGCTTGAGCAGATGAAGTCGAAGGCGACTTTGAGGCGTTGGAGGTTGTGGATTTCCAAAGAGGCAGTGATGGCGGCGGTAAAGTCAGTCTCAGCTGGTGCTTCTATAAACGATGTAGCGGCTGTGGAAGGTTGTGAGACCGAAGATGCTGCTGTGTCCGTGGTAGTCGTTGTCGATTGCGACTCATTTGATTCGGTCATGGGGGTGGACACACCAGACTCAGCCTCTGGTGTGGCCTGGCTCTCAATCGGAGGCGCTGCAGAGCTCTTCTGTAGTAGCATCGGCGCCTCAAGAGCCTTTACGACGAATTTGTCCTCCATACTCTGCGGCAGTCCACCGTCGCACATTCTCCTTGCCTTCTTCAGCACGGCTGTGAGGAGCTTCTCCTCGCTTAAGCGGTACATGCTCTCGTCCCCGGCATCGACGGTGTCGCACACCTCGGCCAACCTGCTTTCGAACAGCTTCCTCGTACTTGGTGTCCTCAGAATCTCTGAAAGATGTGAGAACTCCTCGGGGAGTTTGTCGAAGTAGTCATCGCTCGAGAGGAACAGGCGCTTCTTCTCATCCCCCTTCGCCGCTTGGCTCTCGCAGACTGCTGGTAAGATGACGAAGAGGGGATCTGTGGCTGTCGCGAGGTATAAATCAGCGCTACTGCTGACACTAGCGGTAGACTTTGTGCCCTCCTCTTTCCCTCGTCTCATCTCGATCAGCCAGCTTCGTGGGGTGGTCTTTGGGGCGGCGATCTTGGTGAACTCGTAGATGCCGGACTTTGGGCACACAAGATAGCGGGAGGGGGTTCCATGGCGCGGATGTGGAAGTGTGACGATGCGCGCATCTGCTGTGGACTTCTTAGGCAGGATGAAGACATGTTGACTGTTGCCGATCTGTGATTCAAGAGTGATCTTCGAGGTCGAGCTCTTGGGTTTGTCGTCTTTGGCGTCGGCCGGCGCAGGCTTGGAACGTGTTGCCCTCGCCATTGCGATGCGCAGTCTGGGAGATCAAGTGTGGTTCGAAGTCGCGGGATATCTTGGTTCTATGTTCGATGTTGCCTTGCTGTAATTGTCGACCGTCGATATTCAATGTGTATTAATCCAAGATGTTGTAGTTGCTATCACGTCGTCTCAGGGCTCCCGTGGGTGGAGCGGACCCCTGCAGCACTTAAACGCGGTCTTGGACGCGCCTTGCGACGCGTCTCCCGCCAGTTTAGGCAAACCTGCTTAAACATTGGAAAAGAGCCTGAAACAATTCTGGCCCGCCATTGCAGCGTTGGCTCGGCAGCTATCATCTCCCTGCAGTCAGCCCCATCAGAGACTGACACTGTACCAAAGACTCTACGCTGGAGTCCCGCAGGGTCAACTTGTCACTGTAGTGGTGAGCCCTGACGCAGCGCATAAACCACCCAAAATTACCTTGACAGCATCACCTGCCACCAGCAGCGTCATTCCTCAGCAGCGCAGACAGTTGGCTTCACATCATGTCACTACTATCCAGACTTCCAACATCATAGCGGTATCGACTACAAAGCGAGCCCATCATGTCCAGCACCGGCTACCTTCGAAAGGCCAGGACGCCAGCGCCCTCGTCCGATCCGGCTTGCCAGCCCATGAGCTTCAATGAGAGGCTCGCCTCAGTGCGTACAGAAGAGGTCGAACGAGCTCAAAGAAGGGACCATATTCAGAAGTCTAGGACGGAAACCTTCGGCATTGGGCAGCAAGAGATCGACAGATACAAAAGCGAAGCTGTGGACCTACCAGCCGAATCATCACAGACGCCTACATACTCGAGAGAGGAGATTTTGGGGAAGCCGGCTACAGCAGGAGGACTGAAACAGAGCCGTACAGTACCGAATCTGCGATCGCCACAGAAGCAGAATGGTTCCAAGCCAGACGCGGACGAAAGCAGCGCTTCGTTCGAGGCATACTCTGGCTTCCACCTTTCGCGTCGAATTCTGCCACACAATGTCCTCGCACGGCACATGTCTGGGAAGAAGACGTACGGCCTTAAAGAGCTGCTCAGAGAAGTCAAGTCGCCAGACTGGGACCTCCCCGACGTGGATCAGGATGTAGTCGTCATGGCCATTGTGGCACAGAAGTCAGAGCCTCGCTTGCACAAAAACGGGGTCCAGAGAAAGAACGAGGAGCCGCGAAAGTACATGGTCGTGACGCTCGTTGACCTACAGTGGGAGTTGGAACTTTTGCTCTTCAATAGCGGCTTCGAGCGCTATTGGAAGCTCACCGAAGGCACCGTGATCGGCCTCCTTAACCCAACGATTCTTGCTCCTCGCAAAGGCCAGGAGGCCACCGGTCGCTTCACTCTCTGCCTCAACTCCGATGACGACACAGTAATAGAGATCGGACAGTCTCGCGACCTTGGCTTCTGCCAGTCCGTGAAGAAGGATGGACAGCTATGCATGGCCTGGACAAACAAGAAGCGGACCCAATTCTGCGAATATCACACGAATGCGGCCGTCAATAAGCAGCGTGGATCACGCGTAGAAATGAACAACAGCAGCTTCGGACCCCGCAAGGCTCACACTAACAGCTACGAGGTTCACGGCTGGGGAAAAAGACAAGGAAAGGACAAAAACGATAAGGGTGCTGGGAAGTACGATCACGACAGCTCATCACGATACTTCATGAGCAGGACCATGAGTGCAGCCGATTTGATTGATGGAAAAGATCTGACGGCGGTGGACAAGAAGGAGCGAGCCGAATTCGTGAAGAGGAAGCTCGAGGCAAAGGAAAGGGAGGATGCTATCATAAAGAAGCTGGGTGAGAAGGGAGCCGGTGCCGGCAAAGAGTATATGAACGCTGCTGCGGCTCGACGGAACCAAGGCGATGTTTCATCGCAGTCTGATGGGCGGGTTCGGTCTAGCCAGACCTCCATCGGCTTTCCTCAGGCACCGTCGACAGCCCCAGCGCCATTCATCGAACCTCGACGCCGCGACCAGGCGATTCAACTCGGCGCCGTCAAGCGGAAACGAGCAGACAGCGCTCTCAGCGGCCTTCCAAGCTCTTCTCGCTTGACTTCGCGCTCCCGCGCCGCCACCGCGACCCCATCGTCAGGCAGCTCCATGACCCCCAAACCCGCCGGCTTCGGCTGGGGCGGCGACCTCAAGGGCAAGCTGTCACGGATGAGAGACGGCGAGAAGCTGCGCAAGGAGCAGGAGATTTTGAAGCAGCGACAGGCAGCGAGACAGGAGAAGTTGAGCTCTCCAGTCCGCAAGAAGACGAGGTTTGTCACGGAGAAGGGGATCCGGGAGGCTGGGAGGGAGAGCCTAGGGACGGAACTCGCTGGACGACAACTGGCTTTTGACGATGATGACGACGATGACGAGCTTGTTGTTGTATAAGGATTTTCAGGATTATTGGCATTTGGACAAGGCGTTAGAGGACCAGGACAACCAGAAAGGCATACAATGCTTCACGGAGCTATATGAATGAAGGAACGTAAAACGAATCATTGTTTCAAACACGGCATGTGTCCGATGAAGTAGCACGGTGAGCTACTTGACTGACCGCAGAAACTATGTAGCCGATCTCCTCGATATCGATGAAGTGTTGTTGGATGACCAGTTCCACGCCCTTGACCCCGTAGACGCACTTGTGCCTAGAATTGAGGGTAAGCAGTGGATGTTGGGAAGCAATATGGCATGGCGAATTCCCCAACTCACTGTAGACAGCCATACAACGCGCACCCCGGGCAACAGACATGCACGTGCCAGAAGTGGCTTGCCCGATGTCATTACTTCTCCAACTCATAGATATGAGGCGACTGCCCGAGTGGCATTGTGTGGCACCGGACCAGCCGGCGAGCCAAGACAACGAGTCAAGAGGCGACACGAAACCCCGGATTCTAGGACCTGCGTTGAGACCCCGCGCGTGAGCACGGGCTGGGCATCAATGAAGTCAATGATCTCCCAATATGATCAGAAGATGGTGTGCTGGTGTGCAGCTTGCAGCATCGATGGGCACACTGTTGGCGGTCGTTACAAGGAGGGCAAGTCGTTCGTACGTGTGGAGAATCTGGGGTTAGTTGGGGGTTCATGCTATTCACAGCTCTAACAAGTTACATTCGGCTTGATATTGCAGCGGCTGTGGCGAAGCATCTTTCTAGTCGGTTAGTACCATGGTCATGCGATCTCGGAACTGGCTTTGAACGGCAGAAGACTCATTTCTTCCGATGTTTCGAGCTCGGGAGCGACGGATAGACTCCGTGGCGGCTGATGAAGTGATCCAGGTTCCCTGGTCTAGCACATTGTTGCTGAGCACAAACCATGGAAATCCTGATCGGCCAGGATACAGATAAGTGCTGAGATGATTGACCGCTCGATCGACTCGACAAGCGGGAGATTCATTTGCAAGCTGGGCGGTGTTGCGACGTTCTGCATAGCCGGAGACTGATGCAAGGATTCATTCTTAGTGTGGGGGTCCATGGAAGATCGTCTGATACCATTCGAATCCCTGTTCACAGAACTGCGATGCGTTCCAAGCTCGAGTTGGTCTCGTTTCGCGGAAAACCCATGCTCCTGCGAGGCGGATCATACCTCTGTACGCGCCAGTGTGCGCTCATGCCGCCCGCGAGAGGATGCCATGATACGAAATTGCTCCTGCGGCCTATATCGCATCCTGCACGAGGCGTCAGTGTGAGCTGATTACTTACCACAGTGGGAAGAAACCTGCACAAAGCTGGCCCATCCCCTGCCAATCTCCTTATCTGCCATTCCGAGATCGACTCAGATCAGCCGCGAACGTCAAAGGCGACCAGGAAATGACTGCCCCGGTCAAAAAGCTGATGGAGTCTCAGCATCGCCTGAGGACGACGACCAGCCTCCAGACAGGGGCTCTTTGCTCGATCTCAACTGTATTCAAAAAATCCTGCCCCTCTGCATTCACAGGCTCCGAGGTCGGGTCGGAAGCTGACGGACGGCAATGGGTCGGCGAGCCAAGAAGCGACATGATGTCGCTGGTCACGCGATGGCATATGACTTGGTAGTCGTGCAGGCTCCGTGCTTGAGGCCAATCGCAGGCACCGGCAGCCATGCGGCCGATGCTGTGTATAGCAGGTTGGGGGTGTACTGAGTGGAGGCGATAATCCGGAGATGAGGACCAGGCGAGAAGCACTCCGTGCGATGCCCAGGACACATACATGAGGCGCAAACAACCCCCACGGACAAGAGTAGATCCCGAATGCACTTCACACTGCCAAGGGTGCCACGGTGCGAGTGGGAGCGACGTACTGTGTCTCCAACGCTCGACATGCATCGGTTGCCTCTGACCGATCAAACTCATGCAGCCAGGTCACTGGGTGCGAAGATCAGCGAGAATGGGGAGAAGGCAAGTTGGAGGATTTCCTTACCGTGAGTGAGGGGGCAGAAGGAGGAGCCAAGGCTACAGTGGATCGGCATCACCACCAGCGTGACTTCAGCACGACACCTTCCCGTCACTGGCGTAACCTCAGGATTGTTCCTCCTTTCTATCCTTTCGTCCTCCACCCATGCCACAACGCCATGGTCCAGATTCTCGTCCAGTCCATCATTGTGTATGTGAGCGTATTGCCGAGACGGGTTCTTTCTCGGTATCGAGCATGCAAAGTCTAGCCGCAACAGCCAACCTGCTCCAACCATCACGGATCATGTGCCCATTCAGCTGCATCCTCCTACTCCTCCACACCCACCATCAGATGTTTCCCACAGCGACGACGCTCTCTTTTGCATGACGCTGCCTGCTGTGCAGCTGCAAGGGCATCCTCGATGCAAATTCTTACGCGCTTACGGGTCGTGAATGGTACTTAACCCAGTCTGGGCATGTCTAGGCCCGTCGTGCAGGTGTCATTTGTTTCCGTTCATCAGCTGATCACTTTGTGTTAGTCCCGGATCCTGCCTGTCGAAAAGTCGCAGCAAAGCCAGCATGAAGCTGTGAGTTGCTGATGTTTCTGTCGAAACCGCATACAGCGATCCTTTTGATCTAAGTTTGTTCGGAAGCGTTCGCTAATGAATAACTAGTGATGAAGTCCTATTCATTCATCATGATAGGTACGAGTTTCTACGTTTGCACCTAGCGCTGATACCAAAATGAAAAGGCTAGGTTCCTACTCTTATACCTGATCAGCAGGGTGGTATCAATGCCGTAAACAGCAACGTGCCTCAAGCAAAGCCCCGTCCAAGGATGAGGCCTGCCGAGCCTGCTGCTTCAGGACCCTCGCCATGCTCACGACGAAACCGCGTCGGATGAGGGACCGAGCTGGGGCAACAACTTCTCTTGAGGCTCACCATGCTCTTGGGCCAGATCTCGCTGCAACACGCCCACCTTGATCTACGATGAGCAGTCCTGTCAGACAACAGGCTCCAAGTGGCGCAGGGTCCTTTCCCACGTCGTGGGGGAACAAACGTCCACGTGCCTCAGGTGTAGACGACGCACCACGACAGCGAGATTTTGAGGTTGTCTGATAGCCCATCTTGCCGTAGCACGCTGCCAAAGCGACCTATCTCGCGAAGACATTGGTTACCGGCGACACGGCGGCTGTGGCAGAGCACACCAGTCGCTTCGATCGTGCATTCTTGTGGCAATTTGGACAAATACCAATCCAGGATAGCCAGCGCCCTCTCGCGCTAACCCCCACACTCTCGCTGCAATCCCTGTCAATCGGTCATGATCCCTGACGGCGGAAAGACCGAATGAGCGATGTTCGACTCCCCCAACGGCCCTCCATCACGTTGCAAGCTTCAATCAGACGCCCACCTACCGCGCGCACTGTGCTTGGTGTCTTGCTTCTCCGAGGGCGATGGGTCCTTTGTCGTCTCGTACACGACTCGAGGCGGGCTGTGACAAGGCGCCCAAAGGCCAGAAGCATCCGATACGGTGCAATGCACACCCTCCCGCCCCTGCGGAGGCTCAGCTACCAGACATGCGGGTGCCTGTCATGAAATCGTAAAGCTGACGCACCGCTAATCGGAAGATTATACACCTATGTAGTGAGGCGCTGTAGAGCGCTCCATCCTTGCTCAAACGCCACTCGGTCACCCTTCGAGGATTTCGGAGCAAAGGAGAATCGACGAGGCAGGATTAATGGGGACGGCCGTCCGTATATAAGTATCGACCTCCCTCGATTCGGCGCTTTTACGCCATCTTGTTCAATAGATCCATGTACGAGCCACCTCTCCTTCGCGGCTATAGTGGCATAGATCATAAACTTCAACTTTGCCAGATCGGCTTCACGTACACAGGATACATACACATATCCGGCATATCCACTGACCCAACTCTGTACGCGACTTTGTCACCATGGCACCACATAACGATGCGCCATCGCCGGCAGGCAGCTTTGCACCGAGCTTCCGTCTGCCTTACCGCCAGACTGCATCCTTGCGTCTTGGACCATTCGCCTCAACTGACTCGGATGCTTCACTCAGCAGTTCTTTCAACAGCACCGCTGTCGATGAGGACTTTCAGATAACCAGGCCTCTGGTGCCAGGCGTTTACGTGCCCACGATGTGCTTCTTCAAGGACAATGAAGATGTCGATGTGGCTGTCATCGCAAGGCATGTCGTGAGGCTGGCGAAGGCTGGCGTGACTGGCCTTGCAACACAAGGCTCCAATGGGGAAGCTGTTCATCTGACACGCTCAGAAAGACAGCTTGTTACTGCTACAACGAGAGGTGCTCTGAACGATGCGGGATACCCTGATCTGCCGCTAATTGTCGGATGCGGGAGCCAAAGTACCCGTGAGACTATTCAATTATGTCAAGACGCATGCGATTCTGGAGGTGACTACGCTCTCGTCCTCCCGCCATCATACTACGCTGGTCTATTCGCCCCGGCGTCGGCAACTATCAAGGAATTCTTCACCACTGTGGCGGATAAGTCGCCGATCCCCATCATAATCTACAACTTCCCTGGCGCTGCAGGCGGCTTGGACCTGTCGTCCGATACCATCATCCAGCTTGCGGAGCACCCGAATATCATCGGCGTCAAGCTCACGTGCGGCAATACCGGAAAGCTGAATAGGATAGCGACCGCAACACGGCGACAGTCCAAGAACTTTGACCCAGCGCATCCAGATTTTGTTGTCCTTGCAGGCTCAGCCGATTTCACAATCCAGGCTTTGGCAGGTGGTGGTCACGGGATCCTGGCGGGATTGGCCAACATCTCACCAAAGGCCTGCGTACAGACAATGAAACTCTACAAAGAAGGGAAGCTGGAGGAGGCATCTGATATGCAAGAGACCGTGTCGAATGGCGACTGGACAGCGATTCAGGGCGGTGTTGTGGGCGTCAAGGCTGGTCTTCAGGCATGGATGGGCTACGGTGGCTACGCTCGCAGCCCACTACCCAAGCCATCCACGGAGGAGTCCTTGAGGTGGAAAGAGGGCTTCAGGGATCTTTTCGCATTGGAGAAGTCTCTTTGAACTTCATCTTGGACGGTTTGCGACCTCGGCTTCGGCATCGTCAGGCCATCGTTGATGCTCGTTTTCTATTATTGCCTTGGCGCTTGGAGAAGTGATGTCGATCTGGACAGAAGCAGGCGCTTTCTATTCCACAAGTTTCAAAATTCTGTACGCGCTGTCGGATTGTGGAGCTTGGCTATTTGTTTGGATACAAAAATTTAGGGAGGCACGCCAGAAATAGTGTATTAATTGTCAACTTGCAAAGCGTCTCATGTCCCGTCCGATACAAAACATCCGCGTAATCCTTTTGTCCAGAGGCAGCGGACTTAGTTGTGTTCTTCTAGTAGAGACATAGTATACGAGCTCAAGAAAGAACTTGTCTGGACAGCGCAAGGCCTCCGATGGAGGACATGACCTGGACTACTTGCCCGCGACCTCACACCGTCCTCTCGTGTTGATCATGCAGGGCATCACATGAGTTACCACAAACATTCGGTGCCTGTGACCGCCTTTATCTCTCCCACATACAGAGAACCAGCTACAGAAAGGGAGCACCGCATATGCCCGTGCCTCGGGAGTCAACCCGCAGCCGACTGAAACATAAACCCTCGTGTTCGTGAGACGCTGTGCCTTCGGGGAAGACGCGCTTAGGCTGGCGGGGTGGGCTACCAAATATCAGCGAATCTCCGATCGTCCTTGCATCGGACAAGGCCGACGTTGCGCGTGTGGTATCGCGAGTGAGGTGTTCAAAAGTTCAAGTTGTTTACAAGTCACTGCAACATGGTGGCGAAAGCGGTGCCTCGTCACCGGTGCAGGCGGCTAGCGGGCGTGTGTAAGAGGCGCAATGGCGCCTTCCTCAAGATCGATGGCTGGAGCTTCCAATGTCGCAAAAGATACCGGAATAAGCTTAAAGTTCTTGCTACAACACTGCGACGAGGCGCAAGGCCAAAGCTACCTTACGCCTTCACCGCCCCTGGAGGAAGCTGCGAGGAAGCTGAGGATGGTCCCCTCGTGCAGCAGCGGCCGGGCGTTACATGGTTATGAGACACTGCAGGGCTACCTGCCTTTACCTTGATCAAAAGACCAAGAACTCGAGCGGATCGCAAAGGCTCCTGCTGTACATCAATGACGATGGCAAGTCGGGTCACGGAACGGAGAGCATCACACAGCGTTCAGTGGATATGTGTAGGAAATACCCCAGTGACGTGGCTGTGTCCTGTATGGGAGCTTCAGGAACGATCTGTTGTTCACTGCCAGATGATCCTGTCATCTTCTATCATGTCGGCGCAGATGGATCGTCGGTTGTGCGTTGCCCGTCTCAAGGGATTCTGCTTCGCTGTCTGTGGTTGTAGCGGTATCCTTTAGCGAACAGCCAAGATGGCAGCTGCAGTGGGCTTCGATTCAAGATTGTCTGCGAGATATGTAAGCGAATGGGAGCATCGAAGCGAACTATTGAGGCGAGTTATGAGATCAGGAAGCAGCATCCCCTCGCTTATCCACATACCAGGTCCTCGGACCTCAGTAATGTTTGTTGATGTCCTTCACAACGGCTCACAGACACTGAACACATTTTCAGCTCCTCAAGTTCTTCGTTCCCACGGGTCTTGATGTTGTGGCCCATCGTCGTCACACCTTAAAACTAAGGTACATCAACAGTACAAGTGCTATTCTGGGATGCATCAACAATTCTCCTGCAGGCAGTTTTGAACTTACGATTTACGGGTACACGCAACGAGAGAGCCGAGCTACTCTGCTGGCCAGACACAACATTCTCTGTTCGCATACCTCTGCCGGCAATCCCTAATATCGAGAGTTTGGGTCCCTGGCAGATCGACGAGTTCGTGTCGGTGCGCAATCAACGCCTCACCGCGAGAATACCGGATACCAGGCGACCACTGTGACCTCATATGTAAGGCAAGGGCTTTAAGAAGGCGTAATTGACGTGCGACCTCCTTCGGCACTTCTTCGATCCCATGCAGTAGCAAGGCCGAGTGTGAAACTGCAGACTGAGGACACTTAGCGTATGTTTGAAAGGAGCTTGAGCAAAACGAGTGGAAAGACAGTTGATCACTGGCGTCTCTTCTGACTTCAGCCTTGAGTCGCATTGCGTGATGAGTATATCACACAAAGCTTTCCTGAACGCCTTTCACCTCGACTTCAGAGACCACGAGGAACACAAATTGTCGTTCAACACCAAGAAATCCTCGGGGAGTGTTTCTCTGAGCTTGCTATCATCTTCAACTTACCGAAGCCATTCTGAAGGATGCGACTGAAGCCGAACCCACTGGCACTGGCAGCTTTGCCAAGCATTGTGCGATTTTCTGCTGCGAAACATCATGCCGTTACGGGAGTGTATGTCGACCCACGCTCGGGTTCCGTGCCCTTAAGGCAAAACATCAATGATCTCCAGGCCGCTGCCGGTCCGCAATGGTGAGTCGCGGCCGTTTCTGGTGTTGCTCCGTTGATGCTCAGCATTTCGGCCACTGACTTCATTGTGTTCTCAAAGGGACCTATACATCCGAGCACTTGCCGCTATGCAGACTGCCGATGCCAATGATGCACTTTCGTACTTCCAAATAGCCGGTAATGGCTTCAGAATTTTGACTGAGAGCTGCTTAGATGCTGAAACTTGTAGGAATTCACGGCAAACCATTCATCGAATGGGACGACAGCGGATCAGAGAAGGCGGATGACTGGCAAGGATACTGTCCACACAATGTGAGTAGCGCAACCATTGCTCTTGAAACATGTATGTTGACCAAAGACAGGAGAAGCTATTCGTAATATGGCATAGACCATTTGTCATGCTATACGAGGTCAGTGATCTCTGCGGCAGCCCTGGTGCTCCTCGGTTGCTAAGAACCATAGCAAACGCTCGTGGAACATGCCAAACGCATCGCAAAGGAGTATCCAGAGAGATATCGATATATGTATCTCAGAGCTGCTGAGACGTTGCGAGCTCCGTACTGGGATTGGGGCTTCGACTCGAATGTCCCAGAGGCAACAACGGGGAGTACTATCTTTGTGAACATGCCAGATGGCGAACGATTGGTGTCGCTGGAGATCAAGAATCCATTGTCGACATTTCACTTCCCGGAGGCAGCCTTGGAGAACACGTTCGGTTCCTTTGATTCGGAGAATCGGACGCAAATATATCGCTGTGATGAGTCGTCTAAGAGCTACCCGGCCTCGGCGGACGCAGCCATGGCCGATAGGCCATATAAGTCTTGGATAGTAAGTTTGCGCGCCAGTCCAATATTGCTTGAACTCGCTGATTGGCCTCAGTATGACATTTTCACTCTCTCAAAAGACTTTGCTGACTTTGCCACTACCTCAAACGGGGGTCTGAGCCTGGAGCAGATTCACAACGGCGTCCACTGGGACGGTGGCTGTGGTGGTCAGTTTCTTGCGGCCGAGTTTTCGGCTTTCGATCCGCTATTGTAAGTTCCGCCGATCCTTGTAAAGATCGAGACTGATGAGTTGACAGCTGGCTGCACCACAGTAACGTGGACAGACTGTGGGCGTATTGGCAGGCTATAAACCCAAAACACAAGATCTTTCGGAGGCCATATCCAGGACGTTCACGCTTCGCCACAACGACAGGAACGATCATTACGCCCGATTCACCGCTCAAACCATTTCGTGATGGAGACGGCAACTACCATACAACAAAGTCGATCGCCGACATCAAAGGCCTCGGATACTCCTATCCCGGTCTGGAGTACTGGTCGAAGACCGAGAAACAGATGGCGCAGGAAGCCAAGCGTCTAATAAATCGACTTTACGGCGATGATGGCTCGGACGTGGTCGATGCTGTGAGCCAGGGGGGTGGCAGGACGAGGTTCTTGGTGAAGGTCAAGCTTGACGTGGCGCAAGTTCAACGCCCAGCATCCTTGGATGTATATATATCGGGTCAAAGAGCGGGAAGTATGGTCCTCATGGCTCAGCCACGTAGTGGCATTGTAAATGGTGCTTTCCCTGTCGATGACACGCTGGAGTCGGCTGGCATTAGGCGCGCGGACGTTGATAGCGCCGTTGAAGCGATCCAGGAGTCAATAAGTGTGACCTTGACATACGTAAGTGATCGGGATCATTGAGTTCGTTGGCCGATGCTAACGCTAGTCTTTCAGCCAGATGGACGGTCGTCCCCAATCAGTCGACTGCCAGGTCTCGAGATAGATGTTGAGAATGTGGAAATTATCGCAGCTCGTACCAGAGACGAGCTGCCAACGGTGGGACTGGCGCGAAGCCGCCACGTATCACTGATCGACAACACGGGCTTGTTCGGCAACTGACTATAGTCTGGTAGTGAGCAAGGTCCTAATCCATTGCGGTCCCTCTGATCATCGTGTCATGTGCTTTTCCGCCACCTGTGTCTTGTGGGAGAGTTATGCCATTCGAATGAGAGCAAATTCTCGCCGGCGGAGATCCTGCATGTGTTCGATCAATGTAGTGCCTCTTGCGCGCCACCATTGATGTTCTCCTGTCGATGAGGAAGCGTGTCAGCGCTGAAAGTCGATATGTGGCCGACACGAACGAACCAGGCTACGGCGACAATTACGGCGTGACTGAGCGACCGTAGTGAGAAGCCCTCCTCTATATGCTTGCTTCTTTCACGATCCCTTTTGACTGGAGCACGTGGCTTTGATGCTCCACCAGACGTGTGTTGCTGCGATCCCGGGACAGCATCTAACTGGATTTGGGGGCCGATGTGATCCCTGAGGAAGATATCCACAATGGGTCAGTGCCGTATTGTCGCTAGCATCCGATACGTCGGCAAAGTCAAGCGAAACACCTAGAGGCGATGGTGATGTAATGGGGCCGAACCACATGATGTCTCTCAATGATACATAGCTGCCATCAAGAGTTTGGACACGGACAGTTCATTGTAGTCATATCCCAAATGATCGACTCGATACTCTGGCCCGTTCGATCCCACAAGACCCAGAGCCAGTATGTTTTCCATGTCTCTCCCGGTGCTAGGTCATTGGACGCCCCCACGGACGGCACATGCCTATGCTGGGCCAACCTGCAGATGCAATGCAAGTCTGCGTCCCCGTTGGAGGCCACCATCAGCGGTGTCGAAGTCTGGGGGAACCAATACGGTGCGGCAATCTGCTGGCCTGCTTGAGGGTCTGTGTGTTTTGGCTTCATACACGAGTAGTAGTCTGCCGTCGGCTGATTCCATGCGTGCATAACCTGGCCAGGATAGTGTGTCAAGCGTCTGTCACAGTGAGGTTAGGACGGCGGTGAGGCGTCGAAGAACGGGATCGCGGCATCTTTGGATAAGAATGAGGGCGAAACCGATAGCAGAAGTCGTCTTGGCTGGTTTCTTCGTGGGCAGAACTGCGAGACACTCTACGAGCGATCGCAGGCAGCAGGCACGTGCTCACGGCTGCCTTCCCCCGCCAGAGGAACCCCAGCAGCGCCAAACACTCACATGCGAGAGCTCCTCGTTTCCCTCGAATTTCATCTGCACAACAGCAGCTGCGCGACATGACGAATACCTCCACATTATGGACACTGCGTTCCGGATACGCTCCCTACCATCCGACTGCCCGCCATTAGATCGCCGGTTGATCCAAGCTTCGGCGACGTATTGCCAAAAAATGACTCGGCCGGATCCAGAACCATTACGTTAAAGGTATCGGGCCCCATGCACCCCAATGCTTTTCCATTTGGTAATAGTTGACCATCCGTCACCGTCCCTCGACGTACCCCATACCTGCAAGCTCCCCTCGAATTGCCCTTTGACTGGTATGTCGGCTATGTATCACTGACTTCTCCCTCCCCAGAGCCCCAGAAATTCGCACCCAGCCGCGCCAAATGGCTGACCAACCCGAAGCTCTCATTCATCGAGTAATTTTGTCATCGCATTTATTGATTGCAATCCTTCGACCCGAGCGATAGGTATGTGAAGATAAGGATGCAGTTTAGGCCGCAGATTGGTGAGTCTTGGCCTGGTACTTGGGCACCTCGTCAGTGCTGTGCAGCCTTATTCGGTGGGCATCCCAGGCATGATGATGCGTTGGACCCTGAACCCCAGCCAGCTTGTCCCTGGGAACTTTTTGATAGCTCGATTTCTCAAGTCCTGGGTTCGGTCCAATTTCTTGAGATTCTGACAAGATCATCAGGGCGATGGAGAAAGACAGCGTTCACTCCTTCGACCGTTTCCGGCCTCACCCGTCGCGTGGGTAACCGCCGTCGGGTAGCGGTGACGGCACGCAAAGGAATTTGCCTGAAGGTATTGGCCAGAACTTAAAGAAGCTTTCGCTACTCGAGGGCTTTCATGTGCCATCGGACATAAGGAACTATGCTGAAATACCTACCCATGGCGTTCAGGCTCTGCTGTACGGACTCATGCATGGCTTTTGAGATACGTTCGGATAGTGAAGAATTCATACGGGCATTCGGTACACCATCGATCCCAGCGACTACAGCGGTGGCGGCATGTTCCCGGCACGCCTCGTCGCCAAGGTTGCTCCATTTTCCGGCCGACTGTGCGAGCAGCCGAACCTCAAGCAGCAGCAAGCACAACGCAAAATAGTAGAGCGTCGGATGCCTTTCAGTGCCACTGGTTCCTAGATCACCGGCGAACGCCATTTGGTGGCTCCCTGCTCTCTGACACATGTCTCCAGTTCTCTTCCTGGGGAAGCGCGGCATTCTCGCTCAAAACGGAGACCGCGTGCACTCAATTTAGTCTGCGTGTTTCTCTCTTCACGCTTCGCCTCTTTTCATACTTCCTACAGTCCTCGTCATCGATCAAACGGCTTTGCGACCGTGAAGAAGAGTCCCAAGTATTGAAACGTTCGAGTTGCCGTGAGCAGCCATGACACCTCGGCAAGCATACCTGAGCCAACGTCGATCCAGCCCAATTTATTACATACGAAGGTCGAGTCAAGACGGCCGCGGCTTTTAGAACTTCACCGATAAGCACGCCTGCCTACTTGCAGCATTCGTACCACCCTGGACAAAACGCCCAAATCGTCGGAACACCTGAGCCGTCTTTCATTGGCATCGTCGCAGATTGTTTCGCCTGACGGAGAGCGCATAGACTCTACGTCACCAGAAATTGACCCCCGTCGCCCAAGAGTTCGCTCACAGTGGGCGGTGACAACGGGCGCAGCCAGCAGCGACAACGCCAGCCACTCTAGCCGTACCGCTTTATCTATCCCAGGACTCTGATTCGGTGCGTCTTCCTAGGCCAACTAGTGCTGGTCGCATCGGACGCCGCGTCCGTTTACCTGCCTTATCAAAGCACGCTTACAGCTTACGGGGGGGTCCCTCGGCCCATCGCTCTGCTCGTCCTTGTTCTGCGGCCGCGGAATCCCACTTGTGGCCAACCAGACACCGCACACCCCGGAAACCCACTTACACATACGTCCTGCAGTGCGACGACGCCTTATCTTGATTACCTCTCACTTCTGTTCTGGGGTCTCTTATCGCGCATATCGCCCATCTCTGGCGCATAGCCTCGACACCTTCCCTCGTCCCAACGGTGCTGCCACCGCACTATCACCATATCTCCTCTCCCTATCAGCTGCGCTGTGTACTTCGTACGTGGTCATATTAGCCATCACTGCCTTTGCGCAACTCTAAGTGGCCGCAATTAGTTTGCGTGACCTCTGGTGGGGTATTGCATCTCTATCTCCGAGTGTGAGGTTCGAGATCCTTACTCCCAGAAAGAAGGGCTGCAACTTGACCCCGGACCTGCCAATCGAGGTCCAGATTTTCTGGAAACCCCGTGGCGTGCCGCCTGCGTCTGGAGATAGAGGCTGATCCAGGCTCTTTACGGCCTCGAGTTCATCCCAAGGGTGGAGTGAGGACCGCAGCCAAGCTTGTTTGCGTAGCCATATATCGGTCTTATCTCGCGCCCCCAAGATGGCCAACCACCCTGTCGTTCAGCGCACGGCTCCTATCGCCATTGCGCCTAAACCGCCACGGCCAGAGCCAGCTGCGAGTCGCACTGACAGTTTTCAGAGATTCGAGCTGGGCAGCAGTCTGCAAGCCAGGTCATCGGCTGCCGGTTCCGTCTCTCGATCCGCCTCAGCATCACTCAACGGCGCTTCTGTGCCCCCATGCTACTCCTGCCGCGACGCCGGCACCCGCTGTACCATGAGCAGTAGTGATGACGACGAGGGGTGTATTCCTTGCCAGGTCAATGGATGCGAGTGTTCCCTCACAACATCCACCAGCCCACAATCGCGAAAGAGAAAGTTGAACGGCGAGCATGTCGATAACTCCATAGGCAAACGGTTAGTGTCCCCTTCACCGATTGGTCCCTGCCCCCTGATATGCCACGCCTGCCTGTCTGCGTGGGAGTCGGAGCTGTCTTATATGTACTCCACTCCCCCGGATCTCGCCTTCCCGTCATACGACTGCGGGCGTTCATACCCAAGCGTGTGGTGACGGGCATCCTTTGAAGCGTAAACTGACACATGCCTCATTTCCACAGTTCTCCTGGTGTCTCTTCGCGGAGAAGACACCCCAACTCAAGCCTGTCCAGTACTGCCGCTAGCAGCTCGTTCCTCGAGGACATGGCCAACGTTGGCGGCCCTACCATGCTCAAGAGGACGTTGGGGTTGCAGGAAGATCGCTACAGCCAGTACATTGGTCCCACCACTGATTTCGAACCCTCTCTTATCAACCTATCCTCGTTCGACCCTCACGACGAGAGCCTCCTCTCACGAGGAACGTTGCGTCGGGTTGGCGACAACGACACCTTCCTCATGTTACCCGACTATAACACACCTGGTCATGAACATGTCACGCAAGACCTGGATGCCATCGAGGCCGTCGTCGCACCTTACGGCCGACAGTTGATTGATCTCTACTTCCGCGTCGTGCACCCCGGTTTCCCTATCATCCAAAAGCATGTCTTCATCGAGAAGTACGAACGATCGTACCGCGAGTTCACGCCCCCGATCCTCGCTGCGGTGTATATTATTGCGATCAACTGGTGGCATCATTCAGAAGAGCTCTCACAGGCACCTAAGCCGAATGTCAGAGAGCTGGAGAGAATCATTAGGTCAACCCTCGCAGACGCTATGCACCGGCCAAAACTGTCCACTGTCCAGGCTGGCCTACTTTTGTCGCAGCGACCGGAAGGGGATCAGTGGGCCCCAACCGCACAGCTTGTCGCTATCGCGCAGGAGCTCGGACTTCATCTCGATTGCTCGACGTGGAAGATTCCGCCATGGGAGAGAGGACTTCGGAAACGATTGGCCTGGGCGCTTTATATGCAGGACAAATGGGGGGCTTTGGTGCACGGGCGACCCTCGCACATATTCTCCTCCAACTGGGCAGTTCGGTCACTGACGGCAAACGACTTCCCGGATGTCGAGTGGGATGAGAACGATATCGAGGAGAAACAAGATATTGAGAGGGGCCGACTTCTGTTCACGCGTGTCGTTCAACTGTCCGAAATCCTGGCCGAGATTCTCGACACCTTTTACACGCTCAATGCGATGCAAAACGTCACGGAAGCAGGGGCACAAGGGACGCAGGTGGTCTTATCGATGGCGAAGCCCATTCAGCTGAAGCTTAAGGACTGGTACAGTGGTCTTCCGCAGAGCATCAGGCTTGACTCCTCGTACGGTTCGGGTAACGTGCAGAACCGTCTTTCCAGCGTGGGCTATCTCCATCTTGCCTACTTCGCCACGGAAATCACACTTCACCGTCGGATCATCCGGTCGCTAGCATCGTCGGCAGCAAACGTTGATCCATACGTCCAACATATTTGTCGCAGCGCAGCTAAGGCCAGACTCATCTCGGCCATGGACTTTGTGAACCGCCTCACGCCGAATCACTTGCGCGCTTTCTGGTACTTTGCATCGAAGACAAACTTCGCTCTCATTGGCACTTTCGGGTCGCTTTTGTGGGCAACATCCCCCGGTAAGGAGGAGGCGGACTGGTACCGAAGACGCCTTGGGGAGTACAGATGGACACTTTCCGTCAGCTCGAAGCCTGGCGAGAGCAAGGGGTTGACAGAGTTTGCAATGACGATGCTGGACATTTCAACAGGGCTTCTAAAACAACTTCCCGAGAAGCCATCGATGAGTCGCAGCGGAAGTTTGACGGATTTCGCACCAACATCAGGGCCGGGATCATACTCAGGACCAGGGAGCGTCATGGGCCACTTCAGTAACGTCCCAAGTAGGGACGCCAGCACGGCCCAAAGCCCGCGAAGTGCAGACTTCGATGACAGCAGTGATGATGAGATGGACGACAGCTACGCAACACGGATGTAGCAAAGCGGAAAACGACGGGTTCTTACCCACATTGGACACTTGGAAGTGTTTTGGCAATGTTCAAGACCTTCAATTTATGAAACAGGGAGCTTACGAGTTCATGAAATTATTGCTTTTCTATGGCATGCGGTCGATACCCTCTGATGGCCAGCTGGGCGTCCAGAGAATGGCTTTTGCTGTGGCGCATTGCAATAGACGGATATTTTTTATGGAAGGCTCACATGAATATGGTTTTTGACAAGCGGTTGATGGAAGAAAATGATGCATAGACTGGAATGAATGAACTTCAGAGTTGTAAAAAGCATATGTACATGGTGATTTCCTCGCTGAGAAGAAGAAACAGCGCTTATGGCTCTGGATTCCGAGTATGACAGCTGCAGACTTCAGACCACCAAGCATAGGACTGCATGCATCCCGTGGATCATAGGAGCACACTGGAGGCAATGGGATACTTGGGTGCGCCAGCCTCTGGCCCTTTGATCCTCGCGTCAAACTTCTGGCGCGTCTCACTGTCGCTACACTCTGCGATTCTTTTCGACGGATACATCTTGAAGAGCTCTTGCATGGTGTACACCCGACCGCTCTGGTCGCCCTTTCGCGAGAGTGTCACATTATCTGTCCCCAGCCAGCAGTTCTCGAGGATGTTGACCCAATGCGCCACGGGGTCCAGGCAGATGATATTGATTTCCTTCAGGCTTGGGAAGGTGCGCAGGATCTGCGTCTTAAAGTAGTGGAAGCTACTGCCATCATCGTGCTGGTCCTCAATCCGGAGGCGCTGTATCAATGCCCTCTCTTCCACGAAGTATGTGCATTGGAAAGGTTTGAGAGAGATGGTGTCGAATGCGAAGTTGACCCACACGTAGCTTTGGCCGTAGACGAAGGCGCGCTGGTAGAGGTTGTTTCTTATGGCGACCTTCCGGGACTCGTGGCAGACATGTAGGACTGACGGGGCACTCGTAAGGCTTTTGGCATGACTTTCGTAGTAGCCACTTTGTGTCATGCCGAGGAAATGGCGTCGGATCTCAACTACACGATGATCCGGCTCGACGAGCTCCCAAACGTGCGTTTGAAGCTCGGCTGGCAGGCGGCTGAATTGATGAAAGGCTAGCATGTCTCTGGTTTGAATGCGTTATTCTGGTTTCCTGGGCCTTAGCCAAGACGGATTATTTCCTTCTCTCGGATCCCGTGGGTGACTGTGATTACGGGGAGTAAGACGAAGGTTCAGGTCTTCCACGACACTTTAATCTGGCGCGAGGTGTAGGGACGTCGTACGATCCAGACCAAGCTGACTCATTTGCATCGTTCACGGGGTTCTGCGCCTGAGGGATAAGTCTGAACGAAAATGTGCTTCGCCTCTTGTGTCCCCATTCGGCTTTATCGTGAGTCGTCAAGGTTCCCTGAGGTCGTCGCTGTGATCCGCAATACGGAGAAATACGCACCGCCACAGGGGAGGCGCCACACTCAACGCACGGAGGCAGCCACACTTGGTGCCTGTTTCAGGAAACGAAGCTCCACGTCGCACGCTCCTCCTTAAGGCTGGGAGAAGATACGTTTCCCTCGAAACGAAACTTGACCAACTCATCCAGGCAGTATCGAATGCTGGCCATTTGATCGCCCTCGTCTTTCTTTTCAGTCCCCTTTCCCCTAAATTGAGACGAAGTCAGTTGTCACTAATCTGCATCATCATCATGCCTTCGAAGAAGGGAGCAACAGACAAGATGCCCGCGGCGCGAGCGCCGACGGCTGATGAGAGCCTCAACCGCAAACGCTTCGAGAAAGAGCTGCAGGGCCTCGCTCGCAAAGCGAAGAAGGACGCTGAGGGCTCCAACTCTATGGAGCAGAGCAAGATCTTCATTCGCACTGCCCTGCTCCTCAGTCTGCTCGGTGTCTACGCAGTCGTCTCCCAGAGAGCCATGTCACCTGTTTACGGCGAGATCCCGGCATCACTCAGCCACAAGAAAGTCCTCATGGTTGGCTGTTTCATCGGCTGGGCCGGCAACATCTTTTTTAGGAACCACTTCCTCATCAAGCCTGTGCAGCTTCTGCCTTTCTTCTCTGCGTATATCCCTGTCATACAGTTCTATCTCTACACCTATAGCGAGCAATTGGGGTCCCATTGGGGGCCGATTGTCACTGAGGGGTTGACTCTTGGGCCTCTTTGTGTTCTCACCGCATCTTCTGTCGCTGACTTGATGGAGAACGCGGATTTGAGCATGCTGCCCAAGTCCGTCGCAGATGCTGCTCCTGGCATTGGGTCTTGGGGTTTCCTCAAGCTCATGATGCACATTGCCGCTCAATATCTTCGCATTGTAGCTGGCCGTGGTTTCATGTACACACGTATGGGAACCCAGGCAGCGCTTACCGGCATCTACACGGCTACCTCGCCCTCGAAGTTCTGGGCCCTGATGATGCCGGCCATGATGCACCTCGTCTCTCTCAACACGCACACCATGATTCCTGCCACCACCTCGTACCTGAACACTACGCTGCAGGGAGAGGGATGGCTTCTACTCGATCGTCAGGAGTCTTTGACTGGCTACATCTCGGTCATCGAAAGCCTCGAGAGGGGTTTCCGGGTGATGCGGTGTGATCACAGTCTGCTTGGAGGCGAATGGGTTACGCTGCAGGGTCAGCCCATTCGTGAGCCGATTTACGGCGTGTTTGTCATGCTCGAAGGTGTCAGGCTGGTCAAGCGTGAGCAAAGAGTTCCTGACAAGGACGCAAGCGCCCTGGTCATGTACGAGTTTCCTCATCAACCTCCTTTGTACATATTGCTGACGAGAACGTAGCGGATTGGGCATTGGTACTACACCATCTGCTCTTGTGCAACACGGTATTGATACCACCGTCGTGGAGATTGATCCCGTGGTCCACCAATTTGCGGAGAAGTACTTCGGTCTTCAGGAGAATAACCCTGCAGTGCTCAAGGACGCCATCAAGTACACCGCGCAGCTTGCCGAGGAGTCCATGACGTACGATTACATTGTTCACGATGTCTTCACTGGTGGCGCCGAGCCTGTCGGTCTCTTCACTCTTGAGTTCCTCCAGAGCCTCAGTTCGCTTCTCAAGCCTGATGGCGTCGTTGCCATTGTATGTGACATTGTCGCCCTCGAGTCTCCACGTGTACTGACAAGATCTAGAACTACGCAGGCGATCTATCACAGCCAGCCCCGCGAATTGTCGTCAATACGATCAAGGAGGTGTTTCCCAGTTGTCGCATTTTCCGCGAAAGTCCTCCCGACGCACACGCTACTGAAGCCGCTGGCATGGACTTCACCAACATGGTCATCTTTTGCAAGAAGACGAGCAACCCGATTGCCTTCAGACATCCCGTTGTCGAAGACTTCCTCCAGAGCCGCGCGCGACAAAGGTTCCTTGAGCCCAAGCACGAGGTGCTCGAGTCGGACTTGAAGGGCGGCGATGACGTTGGGATCCTGAGGAAGAACAACACGGAGGTCGTGACAAAGTGGCACGAGTCGAGCGCAGTGGGTCACTGGGAGGTGATGAGGACAGTCCTCCCATCCAAGATCTGGGAGCTGTGGTGAAGAGTTGGAAAAAGCGGTGCATAGCAAATGCCGATTTGGGAGTAAACATGCTGAGATCTAGGTATATAATTTCACTTGTCCTTTGTCGTCGCCGCAGCGACACTGTACTCCTTACTGTCCTTGTTCGAGTCTGCAATGTACTCCGCCGCATAGCTTGGGAACTCAGCCCTGTTGTAGGGACCAGGCACAGGCTCACCGAAGGTCTGATAGACAGGCACGACACCGGTCCAGATCTTGTTCAGAGCCTCCTCGTTCTCCAAATCGTGCTTATCATCGCTCGCCTGGGCAGCCCTCACCTTTGCGCTACCAGACTCGATCTTCACTTTCAACACACTCGTACTCTGCAACTCTGACCCGAGCAGAGGCAGCCTCGTATCGCTCCATCTTCCCGGCACGACGCCATCTGTGATCTTCTCCAGGGCAAAGACTTTCTCCTCTTCGCTCTCGACGAGGGTCGCGTAGCCGAAGAGAATGGCGGAGCGGTAGTTGTAGCTGTGATTGAAGGCGGAGAGGGCGAGGACGTAGCCGTCGACGTGGGAAGCGGCAATGCAGACGGGGAGACCCTGACCGGAGCGCGCGAGGTTCATGACGCGGGAGGAGACGTAGCCGTGGAGGTAGAGGTCGAGAGGGTCAGAAGTGGAGGATGAGGGGCGGTCAAAGGAGGCCATTTGGCCGATCATAGGGAGGGTGGATGGGAAGGGCGAGTCTGGCGTATTGAAGGAGAGGTGGAGGATGGGTGAGGCATTGATGAGATTGTGGATGGTTGTGAGGGCGTAGATGCCTTTGAGGAAGTTAGTATGTGAGATGATTTTGATGAGAAATCCGGAGGATGGGTAAGGTACCTCGTTCATTGTGGCGCTTGACGGTATTTTTGGCGTCTTTGGGGTACTGAAGCTCGTGGCGGCCCATGGTTGCGATAGGTCACGATGATGTTGTTGGTGCGATGTCTTTGACCGAGATTGAACTGGTAGTCTTGGCTGACACGTGCGGGTTTATATACTGACATAAATAAGGTAGGTATATTTAGATCTATCGACGTAAATGTGCATGCATATACGCTGCAGGTGGCTCTCTAGCACGCAGCTTGTCCAACCCTTTTGAGTCACGATGTGACTAACGGAGGATCATGGATGGCTGCGTTTGTCGGATGTGCTGCCGGAGGGGGGTTGGTAATGAGTGGACGATGGGTGGTTGATGGAGCGGCCAAGTGGGTTTAGCACACGGAGTTCCCTCATGCAGAGATCCGCAGCTGCATGGAGTGAGCGAGTGAGTGCATGGGGCTGAGAGTGGCGCTCATGGTCGTGAGCAGGATCAACAGTCTGACTCTGGAGGCAAAACGGCTACGATCGGGGTAGGGACTTCTGAATTTGTGTCGAACAATCGCCGAGTGACTGACTGCGTACCATCACCTCCGCTCACAATGTGGAAAGCTGGAGGAGCTGCCAATCCCGCTCTCAGGAAGGAATTGCAATAGCTCCCGTGTTCACCATCATTGGTTCTCAAAGCTGTTCTGTGCCGGTGATTGATTGGGTTAGCAGTATGAAAGCAGTAGGATAGCAATAGCCCTACATTTCCATCGCCGAGGGACTCAACTTCAAGCCTCATCGGACGAATACACCGACGACCCGTCATGGCCCTCTTCAGGTGACGTATCCGTTGCCACTCCTCCGCATACCACACAGAACCACACGATCATGCATTACTGGCTGCCTCCATGTTTGCTGTAAGAAGAGAAAGATCGTCAACGGAGGCTTGCTGAGATCTGAGACAGACCCCAATTCCATCACCCTTCCGAGACCGGCCGAATACCTACTTAGTTGACGTGTAAGTTCGTCACAAACCGTTCCAACGAGGCTTCACAGACAGGAACTCATCGTCAAGGGTCAGCCGACTCATCCTAGACAAGCATCTTCTTGGCCGCCATTCCCATTGACATCGTCTCTCGCGTATCAGCTGCACGTGTCTAACGAGCTCTGAGATACCCCTGCATCTCTCCAGTTACTGCAATGGTAACAAGACCCTGCAAGTAAAAGGGACACGAGGAATTCAGAAGCGCACTGGAGAGACCGGGCTGGTGGGACAACACAGGTGAGACCTCCTACATTTCTCGTGGCTGCCTCTTACACTGCGGCCGTTCCCGTGTACAACTCCACCTATTTCCCGCCCTTGGGTTGTCTCGGATATCGTTGCTGATCAAGTCGAGGATGACTCGAGTGATGTCTTCTCCAATCCGGTCCCTAAGATTCTCTACAGACTCAGCCATATTAAAGATGCATTCCGCCTCAGTCGCAACCTACCAATGTCTTGATACTAACACTTCCTGACTTGTAATCATATTACCAAATCCATCAATAGCCATGCGTACTCAGTTTGTCTCCATCTTCGCTGCGTTCATCGCAGTAGGCTCAGCCTTTGAGCCAGGGAGTGAATACCCCTACCACATTGCTTCCCCTCGTCACCATTACTAACGAGTTGCGTAGAACACGGTATGACGCGAGTCCCTCATCCCATCTTGACTCTTGCTGACAATTCAATCACCATTCAGGGGCCCGCGTGCACCTTCACTTGCGTAAGTACAAGCCCATGGCGCATGACCGTCCCCCCGAATCCACTTTCTACGTGCCTGACTGACATTACACGACGGTGAAGACTAACCGCGTTCCTTCCGTGAGTGTCCCCTAGAAGAAGCACCACTTGAATGCCCTGGTCATATGCTTATACTCCCCATAACAAAAGGATGAATGCGTAAGTTTCCATCCTTTCTACACGGTGTACTTGAGCTGATCCCCTAGGCAGCCCAGCTCCCACTACTATGGTGGTGTTAAAAAGAGTTGCTCCAACACACAGTACGGCTGTGTGGACAGCGACCTGGTACGTGCTGCGTTTGGTTCCTTACCCTCCTCGCCTTGACCCTGCATATCCCCTTCCCGACCATCTCTCTCTACTGACACAGGATCCTGTATGTAGAATGATTGCGGTGATGCCCAGAACCGTCCTCCGCTGTGCGTGGTTAACGGACCATGTGATGCTGGACCTCGCGGCTGTCTCGAGGATAAAACCGGAGCTCACAACGGCCTTCCAGCTGGCGAGTATGTCGGCCATTGCCCGGACCCTAAGAAGAAGAATACTTGCCCTGCTTGTGAAAAAGCTTGTAGCAGGAACTACTCCGTTGGTTCCCGCGATTACGAGAAGTGCCTCAGGACAATCTGCGTAAGTCAATATCCTACCCGTGCCACTGTTCCCCCATCCTGTAATTTCTCGTGTTTCTTGTGTGTTCGACACTGACCAGCTTTACAGCCTCAGAGTTGCCCCCAATTCTAATCACTGATCGCTCTCACCCACCATGGCTTCAACACAAGTTTGGTGGTGTCACGAATTACAATGGTCTGCGTTTGAAACAGGGAAAGGACTCGCGCCAGTCGTCCAAAGCTTCAAGAGTCTCATGGCATGTCATTAGCCTTGATACGCTCAGTGATACCAGTCCAGGCAGCTTGATGTAGCGAAAGCAAGAGCGTGAATGCGATTGTCGAGTTCGAACCTAGCTTGAAGGTGACGGAGGTCACTGGCTCGACTTCACTGTGAAGCAGCTTGCTATTAACTCGAAGCATCCTTTAAACAGCTATGCCAAGCTGCCAATGTGATTACATGGGTTAACAAACTTAACATAGTTACGAAGGATTGATGATTATTCCTTCTTTAAGGAGCTCTTATGAGGTACGCCCTTGCTTCATGAGAAGCCTCTGCAAACATCAGGCTTGTGCTGGCACGGTTATTTTCAAGAGAGCTTTCTATCCAGGGCATATGATTATCCATAGAGACACCAGTCTTACTGTTTATCCTTCTCCAGCAAGCCAGGGTGGTTTGCATACGTTCACTCGCGACGTTAGCTTGAAAGGGCCCGGTCATCACATGCGTTCAGTTGCAGGTTCTCCCATACTGATCCCACTCAATCTGATCCCAGAAGTGGCTTCCGTTGAAGATCGAATCGGATTCTGAAGAAACAGCTATGTGTCAATTCCCTGGTGATCGCATATCTGTTCACTTGCTACCTCTTTATCCTCCGAGTGATCTTCTGAGTCATGGACTTGGAGTACTTCCACGAGTAGGTGCTAAAAGAGGCATCCCTGGTGCGACAACAGCTGACTTGCCTCAAACAAACATCTGCCAGATATTCGCTGATATATTCTGCCTCTTCAGAGAGCCACCTTTGGCTCGGCTGTGGCAAACCCTGTCAAGACCACGCACCAGATTGGCGAGCGGCACGTTGAGACCCCTACATTCCTACTTGCCGTCTCAATGAGACCCGCGGCCATTCCTATGCCTAGCTTCGGTCCCTTACTCTCAATCAGATTTTTTTTGACTGAGGATAGACACGGCTGAGATTGACTTCCGAAAAGTTTACTGAAATGAATGTAGCATTCCGAGAAGCCGTTGCCGGCTATATAGTTGCAAGCGTATATAAAGCCTGCCATCAACCTCCATTGAAGGTGTGAATAGCTATCCCAGAACTCTACACATCATCTTCCTGAACTCTCATTATCCATCATGTGGACTCAAATTGCACCAATTCTTGCTGCCTTCTTTGCTGTTGGCTCAGCCTTTGAACCTGTTAGTAAATTCTTCTTGCTTCTTTGACAAGTCTATCGCTACGGATATTGCTCGTACTAACAGTTACATAGAACACGGTAAGAATGACTCTTCATGGGCAATCATCACCAAAAGTTCCCTAACAGTCTGTTCAGGGGCCTGAGTGCACTCTCACCTGCGTAAGTACATTATTCCCGCACCTGCTCGCCATGAGCCCATTGTCCGCGTGCCTAGCTAACACTGGCCGTAAAGCGCAACCGAGTTCCCATTGTGAGTGCCCTTTTGAAGCGTGTTCCAGCTGAATAACGCAGCTATGTACTTACACTCCACTTCAATAAAAGGACTCCTGCGTAAGTTTCTATGCTTTCTGTGTTGCTGCCTTAAGCTAACTATCTAAATTAGCCTAGCTCCCACTATGTGGGCGGTGTCGAGAAGAGGTGCTCCAAGACTCAGTACGGCTGTGTCGACAGTGACCTGGTATGTGGTGCATCGGGTTCCTCACCCTCCCGCCTCTGTACTACAAGTTCGCGACCAGGCTCCTCACTGACACATCATCCGGAACACAGAAAGACTGCGGAGAGACTCACGGCCGTCCTCCGCTGTGTGTTGTTGACGGTCCATGCTTTGCTGGCCCGAACGGTTGTCTGGAAGATAAGACGGGCAAGGATGACGGGCTTCCTGCGGGCAAGTACGTTGGACATTGTCCCGCGGAGACGTTTGAAGACGATGGTGATTGGTAACTTGCGAGCCTTTTGAGGAGACATGTGGCGATCACGAACCACTCGTCGAGGAACACCCCATGAATGGATCGTGAACCCCTGTCTGAGTCCTTCTAGGCGACGTTCTGCGTGTGGTGCCATCTGCGGTGTCGTTGCTACATTTCAGGAAGCAGAATACTGTCAGCAGCTAGATATCTTAGGCAAGAACCCAAGTCTGCAAGCTGTCAGTATTTGTCTCAGAAACATGGCATCTAAGGGTGTATTTTCTACCTTAGTGAACATGATACTGCATATTGTCCCAGGAAATGACGTCGAGGGTAGCCTGTGTAACAACCGGTCTTACTTGGTAAGGCAAGTCGTAAGTTTCTGTTCCAGGGTAAGTCAGGCAATGACTTAAACTAATAGATGATCAGTCGAGCAGTAATAGAACGAGACAAGTTATCAAGAAGCTTTAAAGACTTCACACTTAATTATGATAGAATGCTTAGATTAAACGCTGAGGAACTAAATTCTTATCGTTAGTAGTAATAGCCATCCTTTATATACTTTAAATCCCTCCTTACTATCCCATAGCTCACTGTGCACCGGTGATCCATTTCCCAGATTACTACTAGGTGGTGATCCATTGGATCACCACTCCGTTATGATCCTTTCCGGTTATATGACTTCGCACATGTCTATAAACCTAGGCCGTCTTCCTATAGTGCGTCCGTGGTATCATACCCCGTGCGGCCTATTCTGTAGGCTATATTAGTTGGTTTATAACATTATCCTCCTTCTTCTTAAGGCAGCCCTCTGCCTTCCTTATCCTAGGTTAGTTTTTCTTCCTTTCCTATAATCTCTTACTATGCCAATTCCTAATTATATTCAGAAATCCCGCAAAGCGTCTAAGCGTGATTCCTTATTCAATCATCTTCAGGCTCATCCTCACTCTGCTGCCAATATGCCTTACACCTATTGTTTTAAAAACTCAAAATAATATCATTTTTCTGAGAAAAGTTCTCGTTGTCTAGAGTGTGTCCGTCGAGGCCGTTCGTATAACAGGGTTTTAGTTGCGTCCACCCTTTCTCGCCTCAAGACCCAGCGCAAGAAGCTTAAATCCGAAGAGGAGAAGGCGGAGAACAACTTGTTAGAGCTTTAACAGAAGCTGGCCGAGGCTGTTAGTTGTTTGTTGCGCATTCGCAAGATCCGCAAGAGGGTTATTGCGAAAAGTGACAAGGCTCTTAAGCGGAGCATTGCCGAGGCTAACGCAGAGGACGGTATCGTTCCTGCTCTTACTGCTCACAAGCAGTAGGTGGCGCATGATTTGTCGTCTCTTAGTGTTCCAGACGAATTTGACTGGTCGTCCGTTGGTTTAGGCGAGTTTGCCGATGTTGGTCCTTTAAACGGCGACGCTGTTGTTGCTGGTCTAAGTGAAATTCTCGGATCTCCCCGGAACACCGCAAGTTCTTCTTAGGTTCCTATGTGGATTCGTCATATGAGTACCCTTCCTATTTAACGAGATATTCGAGTCCGTTCTTGGTTCTTCGTTCGTCTAAGATTTTTTGTACGATGTACTGACGTTCGTCCTCGAGGTTTAATTGTGTTTCCAGTTCGGCGTTCGGGGGTGCTGGTTCAAGGAGCGATACGTAGAATACAGAATGGATTCCTAAATCCTTTGGTAGTTTAAGCTCATAATTGACTTTTGACACGACTTGTTTAATCTTAAATAGTCCTAGTTTCTTCCAGTCCAATTTGTTGCTTGGTCGTTTAGTCCGGATGTTTTTTCGGAGTAGGTATGTTTTATCCCCCTCCCTCAGAGTTGGTCCCTCAACTCTCTTCCTGTCTGCGTAATGCTTCATCCTATTCTAGAGAAACATCTATTCCTTCTGCAGATCCTTGTGAAGTTCGGCCATTTCGGTTGCTTTTCTCATAGCTTATGGGACGGTCCAAATGGCTTCGTAGGTGTCGATGAATAGGTTAAACCCGTAGTTTGCCTCAAAGGGTGACATTCTAGTGTTGTTGTTCGTAGAGCTGTTATATGCCTATTAGGCGATTGGAAGTAATTCAACCCAGTTATTCTGCGGATGGTTAATGTAGCTTCGCAGATATTGCTCCAAAGTTTAATTCGTCCTTTCGGTTTGTCCATCTGTTTCTGGATAAAACGCGGTTAACAGTTTGGTCTTCACTCCTAAGTGTTCTGTTAATGCTCCCCAAAATTCTGAAGCAAAGGTGCTTCCTCTATCAGAGATAATTTGTTCTAGCAGTCCATGTTGTCCAGCCACTATCCAGTTAAAGGTGTACGTAAGTTCTTCCGCAGTGTGTGATTCTTTGTGCGGGATAAAGTAGGCATATTTTGTGAGTTTGTTCACAATGACCAGGATACTGTTGTACTGGGTTTCTGTTAGTGGTTCCTTCGATAGTGGTAGTTTCACGATTAAGTCCATTGTGATGCATTTCCATGCTCTGTCCGGCGGTGTGATTGGTTGGAGTTTGCTGTAGGGTGCGTGTCTGTTTGATTTGGCTTTGTTGCACGTGTTGCAGTTCTTGATGATCGTTTTGACTCTTGATGACAGGCCGGGGAATTCGTATGTCCGCTGAATCCGATTAAGAGTCTTGCTGACTTCTTGGTGTTCGTGCAATCTGTGTTTGTGTATGTGTTTGACGAGTTTGTGCTGAAATTATTTAGGCACGTATTGTTGATTCTTGTACGTGTAGCCGTGTTGCCCTTTGACTAAATCAGGGTGACCCCTTCTGATGAAGTCGTCTTCTGCGGTGCGCAAGCGCTCGATCCACTCATGATCGGGTTGAACCTGCTATGCAGCGTTCACCTGCTGCGTGCTCAGCTTTAAACCTCTGTTCGCATTTTCCCTTAGAATAGCGAATAGTTACACTAGTTCGGCTGGTTTAAGATCCTCTCTTCGGCTCAGAGCGTCAGCTCGGCTGTTCTTGCTTTTTTTGCAATAGATGATCTTGAAGTTGAATTTACTTAAGAATTCTAACTAATGGATTTGTCTTTTGTTTAGATTTTTTGTAGTTGTGAAGGTCGTTAGGTTTTTGTGATCTGTGTAGACTTTGACTTGGTGGGATGCGCCACTTAAGTAATGTTTCTATTCTTGAAATGCTTTGATGATTGCTATGAGCTTTTTGTTGTGTATGGGGTAGTTGAGCTTAGGTCTGTGGAGTTTCTTGGAATAGAAGGCTACTAGGTGTAGTTTCTCTTCTTTCCTCTGTCCCAGGACGCTGCTAAGGGCGTAGTCTGAGGCATTAGTTTCCACTTCAAATTGTAGTTCTAGGTCAGGAGTTGCCAGAACTGGTTCTTCGAGCATTCGTTGTTTGAGCTTTTTGTAAGCTTCTTCGTGTTTTGTTTCCTATTTCTACTCGTTGTCCTTTTTCGTAAGGTCCGTGAGTGGTCTTGCGATTTCTCTGAAGCTGCGTATAAACTGTTAGTAGTAGTTAACAAATCCAAGCAGAGCTTATACCTCCTTAACATTTGTTAGTCTTGGCTAGTCTTGGATGGTATCTAACTTAGTCTGATCCATTCTAACCTCTCCGGGACATATTTCGTAGCCTAGGAATTTGACATATTGTACGTGGAACTCGCATTTTTCAGGTTCCACGAGCGTGTTATTATCCTGGAGTGTCTAAAGTACTTAGTGCATATGTTTTCTGTGTTCTTCCAGGGTGTTTAAGAAAATGAGGATATCATCGAGGTACACTACAACGAAGATGTCGAGGTATTCTCGCAACACATGGTTAATAAATTCCTGGAAAGTTGCAGGTGCATTAGTGAGTCCGAATGGCATAATAAAGTACTTAAAGAGTTCTTCTCTTGTTCTGAAAGCAGTCTTCTATTCTTCTTCTTCCTTTATCCTGATAAGGTTGTAGGCTCCCTTAAGGTCCAGCGCAGTAAACCATTAAGCTGTGCCTAGTTTGTCGCGTAGTTCCTCAATCAGGGGTAGTGGATATCAGTTTTTTATTATGATATTGTTAAGTTGCTGAAAATCTATGCACATTTGTTGTTTTCCGTTTTTCTTAGGAACGAATAGGATGGGATATCCTGCTGGTGATTTCGATGGTCGTATGTATCCTTTGGCCAAGTTCTCTTCAAGGTATTCTTTCAAAGCTTGCTGCTTATCTGGGCTGAGTGCGTAAACCTTGTGGAACTTGGGTTCTATGCCGGGCTTTAGGGGAATCTCATGGTCCCATCGGCTGTGCTTCGGCAGTCCTGTTTTCAGTTTTCCACTAAACAGGTTGCGGTATTTTCGGTATTCCTGGGGAATCCGGGTTAAGTCCGCTAGCGGTCTGTTAAGGCCTTCTTCCTTCAACGCCGTATTAGATCCGTATACGGCGGCAATCTGCCAGCTTCGCAGTAACTAGTCTCTTCCTGGTGTATCCCACTGGAATTGGCCTGTTTTCCAGTTTACTTGTGGATTGCTTGCCCGTAACTAAGGTATCCCTAATATTATGTTGTGTGAGATTCCAGTGACGTCCAGAGTGATGCGCTTATGCCTTTAATCGGTAAAAGAAACCAGAAGTTGCGTTACTTCGTAATTTATACACCCGTCATCGTAACCTATAAGGCTTCCATCAACTATCTTAAGTAGGTAGGGCTCGTCCTTCCTAACGTAGTTCAAGCAGAGTCAGTTGACGAGTTCCGGCGAGATAAAATTACCTTACGCTCCGCTGTTAATTATTGCTCGGACTGTTATACCTTGAATGTACATAGTGATGAAGAACTGTTGATTTGGTCCGGCTTCTGTTGCTTTAAGAGTTCTTTCTTTGTTACTAGGTGGGCGCTCTTTTTCCTCTACCTGGTGTGTCTGTTTCCCGTACGTCCGGGGTGTTGTGGTGGTGGTGTGGTCCTGTTATAGAAGTTCCTCAGTTCGTCTATCAGGTCGCCGACCTATTTACGTTGTTCCTGTAGGGTTATTCCGTTGTCCTTGCACCATCCTTCGATTCTTCTTCGGTTTGCTAGGAGGTAGTTATCTTCGTTTGTGAAGTATCATAGTAAGTACGGGAGGTTTAGTTAGAGCCACCTATAGCTTCTTCGGGGCGTGTTAGGTTGTGTCGGCCCTTCTTCGTGTACAATGTCTGGGTTGCACACCACATGCCAGCCTTCGCCAAAACTGCTATTAACAAAGGGTTAGATGCGTACCCATCCTGCCATCTTGTAGTCCCGTAATGGTGAATCGATCATTACGTCGTTTAGTCTTCTTAGGAACAGCCCAACTTATGATTTTTCCGGGAAATGGATTTGGCAGCAGTGTGAGAAACACTGGATCTATGAAACGGTTAAGTGGAATCGTGCTCTGGGAAGCATGTCCTTATACTCCCTGACCCTTCGATTACGGGTGTAGTCTCCTAGGACAAGACTGTTGCGTACTAGTGAGGTTTCTTTCTTATGGCTTGTTGTGATAATGCCCTTCACCAGTAGACATATCTGCCTAATTCCCGCTTCGCCCGCTCATCGGAAATAGTTGAACACTAATACATACAACCTGGCCGTTCCGTAGTATTGTCGGTGCTGGCACAGTAGGATTTCATTGTCCTCTTCGTCTGTTATGTACTCTGATACTTCTTCTCCCCTCAGAGGTGTTTAGTTTGGGCTGCCCGTCGTACCCGTGTAGGGCGTTACTTCGTACGGTAACTGTGCATAGCCTAATTGTGCGATGGGTCCTGTTACTTCAGGTCTTAGGGTTAGGGGTTGGTGTAGTCGTGGTTCCTAAGGGCGTGGTTGTTGCGCGGGTTCGTGGATTACCAGCTGGTTCTCTGTTACTTCACCGGGCGCCAGACTATAGCGTCTCAGCTCCTAAAGCCTCCTTTCTGGCAGATTTTCTTATTTCGCTTCCTAGATTTTTCTTTCTGGCAGAGGTTTCCAGTTCTTGTTCTTCTTCGGGGCCTTGCACTTATTTGTATAATGCCCTTCCTTTCTGCAGTTATAGCATTTGCCCTTGGGCTTGCTATCCCGTTAAGCTGCATTTAGCTCCATGGGTCCACTGTGGGTAGTACTGCTATGTGCGGTTGACCTGTATGGTTGACGCTTGGGTTGGCTGGTATTAGCCCGGTAGTGGCTCACGTAGTGGCCTCCACCTTTCTTCTCCAATCGTCTTTCATAATTTAGGTTATCGATGTTAATAGCCATTTCCGTGTACTTCTCAACAGTCTCGGGCCGCTCTCTCTTGAAGAGTTCATCCTTCACATTATCCTGCAGTCCGCTGTAGTAGGCGTTGATGAGTGCGTTCTTGCTGTAGTGCGGTGGGAGTTTAGCGATGATTTAGTAGAAATCCTAAGTGTACTTAGCAGCTGACCCGACTTATTTAAGGTTGCGCAAGCGTTGTTCGGCTGCTCGTTGTTCGTCTGGGTTGCCGAAGGTAGTTTTAAGTTTTCTTATGAAGTTCGGAAGGCTTCGAAACAATTCTGTGGTTTTGGGGCGTTGCACCCCGTTTTCAGGTGAAAGGTAGTTGCGTAGGTAGGGTTCCCAGAACTCTGCCGCTTGCCCAGTCAGGAGTCCTCCTACCGCGAGTACTTTCTCATGTTTGGATGGAATCCGGGAGATATACACATAGGCCGTAGCTTGGGTGATGAATGTCTGTACATCTCCGTGGATGCCGTCGTATGGTTTAGGCCGTGGGATCGTAGGTTTAACTGTAGGTACTTTATGCTTATCCTCAGCATCGTCTATGCGTTCTTCCAACGCCTTGATCTTCTTCAGGAGTCTGTTAATGTACTCCTGGGGGTTCTAAGTAGACCTGCTGGCGGTGGATAACTTATCGCCTGCTATACTGTACTACTAGTAGTTCTTTAAAAGGTGACTTACTAAAGCAGGAGCGTTTAAAATGTAACAACCGGTCTTACTTAGTAAGGCAAGTTATAAGTTTCTGTTCCAGGGTAAGTTAGGCAATGACTTGAACTAATAGATGATCGGTTAAGCAGTAATAGAACGAGACAAGTTATTAAGAAGCTTTGAAGACTTCACACTTAATTGTGATAGAATGCTTAGATTAAATGCTGAGGAACTGAATCCTTATTGTTGGTAGTAATAGCTATCCTTTATATACTTTAGATTCCTTCTTACTATCCTATGGCTCACTGTGCACCGGTGATCTGTTTCCTAGATTACTGCTAGGTGGTGATCTATTGGATCACTACTCCGTTGTGATCCTTTCCGGTCACGTGACTTCGCACGTGTCCATGAACCTGGGCCGTCTTCCTGTAGTGCGTCCGTGGTGTCATACCCCGTGCGGCCCATCCTGTAGGCCATGTCAGTTGGTTTGTAACAGCCTGTGAGATCACAGTCTAGGGTGAGCTGCGACTATGCGACATGAAAGTTTTCGAGGGCACAGTCCGATTGCCTGCACGCACCCACCTGTTTTCAATTGGAACGACCAAGCCGCATCACCCTCTTTTCCAACCGACCCTCTTCATACCAAGCCGGCTGTGACTGTCACTGAGGTATGACCCATCTGCTAGTCCTTGTACCAGACGAATTTGTGCCGACCTCTCTCCCTGGTAGGACCCCACGAAACATACCCTTGCTTCTTCAACGACAGCTGCCAACATGGGTTTTGTGATGGTACGATACAATGCGAGATGATCTGCCGCCGTCACCACCACTACTTGGGATTATACTGCGAGCATCGTCATGCAACGGCTGGACGAAAGCTTGGCCGAGTTCAAGCCTTTTCCAACATGAGCGTTGCCTTGCATACTGGCCTCACACGAGCCATCTCGAGGCCTCATCCTGGCTACATCCGTAACGTGGGTGGTTTCATATGAAACTGTACCAAGACCACAAAGGGGCCCCGGCTTCACCAACCCACCACCTCCCACCCACCACAGTATCCAGTACCACCGCATTTGGCCTGTCCTGAGAATCAATGCAGCTTCGACGCTAGCAACTGAAGCCATGACCGCGTCCTGACCCGCGAATTGCCTCTTTCGTTACTCTCGAACAGGTCGTGGTTTGAGGACGAACTGCCGTCTCCCAACACCATGGCATCGATCTGCCTGGCCCATGCTGAGGCCCCCAGTCACCCACTCAATCTCTCAATCGCAAACTGTCCGTCCAAAGTCTCACTCTCGTGATCTTGCTCTCCTTCCCTCTCCCTCCTCCTCCACCCTATCGCTCTTGGTACCGCCGTCGCTGGCGACTGACGACCACGTTCGAACATCACAACCGTCTTCAACATGCCGTCCTAATCAGAATCGACCCTCATCTCTCGACGACATCTCTGCCTGTCCCGGACCACAATGATGAACCGACCTTCGTTACTACTCTAATATTCGCTCTCTCGTTTGCCCACACGCCCATTGACTGGGCATTTTCGATTCTTCACGACCGGCTCGTTTGAGCGTGGTTTTTGACAGCTACCCTCCTTAACGTCCTATTTTCTTTTCTTTTCCTTATATCTTGAGTCGCAGCGATGGTTTCTTCAATTACCACACAGGCGCTCATTGCGTCGTTCGGATTGTCAGTACTTCTCAGTCACCTGCTCCATACCGGAAAACCAAGATACGAACGGGACCATTGAGCCGTGATTACTGACCAAATGTGCAGTGGTATTGTCGTCAACGCTGCGGCCACATCCGTCTATATTTTCACCAAGGACCATGGCTGGCGCTCTTTTCGAGACGGACCGAGGCTGGTCCTCATCTTGTTCCTCGCAGCCGCCGCCCTCTGGGCCCAAACCAGTTTCATCGCCATGGCTGTGGATGGAAGCGAAATGCCGGGATGCCAGCTCGCGACGAGCTTCGCCTCAGCATTTGACCAGATCGCACGCGTGTCCTTCATCCAGTTCTTGTTGTGGGGCATCCAGAATGGCAACAAGACAACCGCCCAGACTCTCATCTTCCAAGGCATCGTCTTTATTCGCTTCTTGCTGGGCGGTGTGGTTGTTGGCACTCAAAGACCTCAGATCGACCTGCCCTATTGTGTCGCCATCACGCTTGTGCTTCCCCTGAACTTGGCAGCAATTGTCTTCGATTCTGGCATGGCATTTGCTCTACTTGTCAAGGTCTTCACGCAAGGTTCTTTCAAGATAGTGCCGGAAGGTGCCCACTCTGTCATTCGTCGCAAGGTTTTGATCCTCGGCATCTTAGCGTTCGCCATTTGGTCAGCTTTAAGCGGTCCTATGCTACTTGGCTCCCCAGCCCTCAGTCTGGTGGTTAGAACGCTCCTCCCAGCCATCGGGCTCATGGTTGTTTTTGGAGTCCTCGGATTGTCAAGGAGTCAACTATCGTTTGCACCTCAACGGAAGGCCGCTGAGGATCAGAGCGAATCTTTCTCGCGTCCACGACCTCAACACAATCGTGACCTTGGATCCCAAGACAGCGGATACAGCTCAGAGCGCTACGCCCCGCCAAACCGATACGAGGAGATCAAAGGAGAGACTGTCGTTAGCATCAACGCCTTCCACAACTCTAGGCCAGCAAGGGGTCTGGGGCATAGCAAGGCACCTTCGGTAGGTCAAATTGGCCGTCCTCAGCTCGATCAAGGACCCGCAGATCTTGCTTTCAATCATCAGTCCACCTTTGCTCCCAGCAGACAAGCGCCTACACCAGCTACGACAGTAGCCCTGAGGACCCCGAAGTCCCTTGCCAAGAAGGGCGGCAAAGTCCAGATTTCCGCTCCTGTCCTCATCGCCAGCGCCACAGACTCGGGACCAAACCCACTGCAACGAATCGCAACAATTGATCTGGCGGAGGCAGCACGCCAGGACAGGGCACGGCGTGAGATGGCACCGCCATCCTTGGCCCCAAGCACTTCTCAGCGCATAGCGAAGGCAGCCTTGTCGCCCAACACGCTGATGAAGAACGGCATCAACGTCAAGAGAAAGCAGATTGCACCGGAAACTGATCAGCCCGTCGCTGCAGAGCCCCTGCTGGATCCTGCCGAGATGGTCACCACAACTTCCTCACAACTTTCCCCTGGTGTTGAGGAACTCCGGCGACGCTCACCTCGTCACCCTCCGGCTGGTTCTCCCCCTGGCGGCTCGACTTCCTCGACTCGTTCGCCACCTTCGATTCCCGAGAGAAAGAGAAGCCAGCACGCCATGTCGGCTCTCACGATGAGCGATGATGTGAAGTCTCGCTCTGAGTCGACTTTCCCCCTATCACCACCTCCAAAATCACCCAGGCGCCCACAGCCCCCTTTAAGCCCTTTTGGACGACTTGCAGGGTCTGACTCTCAAAAGCCACCGGTTCCACGACTGGCTTCGACGAAGATAATGAACAAACCAGGCGTCCTGGCCGAGAGGCTTCAATCACCTCCAGTTCCGCCCAAGGATACCCCAAACATTGATGTCCGCGCCCTGAAGGGGTTGCCCAAGAACCCACGCATGCAAGCCCCCAAACCCATGGTGCAGCAGCAAAAGACACTCAAGGAGCAGACCGTCATGCTTCTCAACGACATTGAGTACAACGACCCTGCAGCTGTTCGGAACATTGTTGATACTGCGACAAACAAATCTCCCGCGCCGCGTGTCACCTCCATCGTGCATCGTCCCCGACCGATTCCGCGTCAATCCGAGATAGACCGCCAGATCTTCCCCGCAGAGGGCTCGCCTTCGCCCAAGAGTAGACATGGGCACAAGCGATCTCTTTCTGGAGGCTCGATCGTGAGCCGCAAGTCAATTCTTCGATCTGTACCAGCAAGCCCCAGTCAACTGCCACCGCTTCCCCCAGTCCCGCAGACGGCGACTCAGTCCGACCGTCCTCTGCCCAACAACACGCGGAGCATGACTTTCGATGAGAAGATGAGCATGTTTTATCCCGGGTCCCAAGATGATTCTCGAGCCAAGGAGATGCGACGTCGTTCCAACTCTGTTCCCGAACTTCCTGAGTTGCCAGCTATGTACAAGGAGCCACCGCCCATCCGCGACTCCTCGAGAGACAGTGCTCACCAGACAGACAAGTCTAGTCGCTCGTCCGTCCGTACCGCCAGCTTACTCAATTTCCCTGAGGTGCCATCCGAAAGGAGCAAGGTTCCTACCTCAAAGTTCAGTGTTGACACTACCGTGGGAGAAGGCTACGTCTGGGCCACAGCTACAAAGGCCAAGCTCGACGGTGCCCATCGCCGATCCTCACCAGTACTACCGGCTGCAGTCATCAAAAGCCCCTCCAACGGCAGCGAGCTCAAGTCTCAGGACGACGATGCGACAACAATCTGGGGTTCCATCCATTCACCAGTCGAGCGGACCATCATGCAGAAAGCCCTGGCTATTGAGGTTCCACCTGTGCCTAAGGTTGGTCCATGCCCTGCCCTGGAGGCTCAGACGGCTATCAAGGACGAGACAAAGAGCGTGGCCGATACCGATGGCAATCGAGGTTCCGAGGTCACAATGACTGTAGTCCTGGATACTTCCTATCGTCCGCTCCCAATCTTCAAGGATCCTGCTACCGAGCTTGAGCGAGTGATGTCAGCAGATTCTAGCCCAAAGCTATGGCATCGTCGCATCGGTGATGAGTGTCCTACTTTCTCGGGACGGAAAGACAGTATCAAGAGGCGCAAGAATCCCCCGCCAGCGCCTCTGCCTCTCAATAGGACACGGGATCGTCGACCAAGATTGGTACCTGCAGCTGAAGCTTCGCCGCTCGAGGCCCCAGAGCACGCGCTTGAGGCTATCCAGGAGCAGCTTCGCAAGTTCGAAGATCCAAACCGCGAGTCCACAGGAAGCCAGGAACTTCAGCGCATGACCCTTCTCGCTAATCTCGAGGCCGAGATGGGTATGCACGAGAATCAGTGGCAGCAGATGCAATCCCGTCTTGACCGCGACTCGTTTTCTACCACTGCAGGCTCGCCATTCAAGCGCCAGTCACGCCAGGAGAGCCTGTCTGTTTCAATCGTTGCACAAGCCGATGAGTCGCACGAGAAGGCTGGAAGAAGGAACTCGCGCCCCGGCTTCCGCCTTAGTCAGAACAAGCACACCGCCTCAATCGCCAGCAGTCGCTCCAATCAAAGCTTGGAGAACGAGGATGAGTGGGATGAGGGTTTGGCTGAAGCCCAGGCTGAGTACTTGAAGCATCGCTTCCAGCTAATCTCTCATCTGAGCGACAGAACTACATCCACGTTGATCACTTCGCCCACGACTCATGCCCACAGATCCCATGGGGAAGCAAAAGTCGAACCAGCCGTTCACGGGGCCAGTGGACTGCCGAGGCTCTGGCAATCCACTCAGACCGCAACTGCCACATTGATCGACTCGACCCCTTCTCTGTGGACTGGCGATCACTCGTCGATTAACACTTCTTTCCGCGTCGCCGACATGCCGGTGGCTCCCAAGCGTCCTTCTATCCTGGCCTCGGGGCCTGTACCCCTTGAAAGCAACCGTCTTTGGGAGAAGAAAGCCAAGAGGAGCAGTTTTGGGCCCCAGAAAGGGCTCTGGGTAACTTCGCAGAGATCTCGACCTACATCAACTGCATCAACTGCGAGTGTTTCTGACAATACTGTTGCGGCCTCATCTACGCCAGCCTCCAAGCCTCAGCTCGCTAGGAAACCGTCCCGACGCAGCAAGAGGGTGACCCTGCTGCCCGACATCCTTGAGGACCCTGAGCCGATGCCAAACAAGCGCGGCACCCTTGCGCTGTACCAATTCCCATGGGGCGAGAAGTCCGACAGCGCCACCATTCGCCCGCGTCCGCAAATGTTCATGGCCATGCCTGGCACAATGACCAGCGGCCGTTCATCTCATCAGCAACCACCACAAGCACCACCGGCTGTTGACCCCTACGCATTTGATCCGGAAAACTACTCAGCATCTTTCTTCGATGACGAGGATGATGGAGACAACTTCCCCGAACAGAATGCACTCTCGGATGAGGAAGATTACTTCGACGAAGACGAGGAGGATAGTGATGAGTTCGACGAGACCACTTTGTGGGAGATCGCAAGCCTTCTGAGGAGCAACCAGGTCCCCTCCCGACAGAGTCTCCTACCTGAAGACTGGCGATACTCCGCAGAGCCCACTCGCATCAGCTACTCGGAGCCTGTCAAAATCTCACAGGCTAGCGCAAGCCGCAACTTCAGCCATGAAGATGTCATTCCCGACTCCCACGATGACGCCCCTGTTGTCGTTGCAGCATCAATGACCGCTGAGTCTGCACAGTCGGCCCTCTGGACTTCTCAAGAAACCAACATGCCCGCTCAGGACAACGTCGGACTGCTCGAGCCTGATGAGCAGACCTGGGAGGAGTACAAAGCTGCCCTACCCTCGGTTGTTCGTGCGCCCACAAGGGCGTCTGAGCGCGAGGAAGTGAGCAGCGAGTCCCTCTGGGTGGCAAAGCAGCAAGCTGAGCCAGTTGATGGCATGAGCGCCATGTGGCAGCCCCAGATGCCCAAGACTGCCTCAACTGGTCTGTGGATTCAGGAGGCAAGAGGGGCTCTGGAGATGAAGGGTGTCGCAAACCCGACAGCTCAGCAATGGGCAGTCTACCAAGTCAATGCCCACGAAGTTGCTCGCGCCGCAAGCCGCCCCTCGCAAGTCATAGCAACGATCGAGAGCACTTCCATGTGGAAGCCCACTGCCCCTGCTCAACAAGCTGCTAGCACCGGTTTGTGGTCTGCTAAGCCCACCAAAGCTCCAACTCAGTTGTGGTCTGCAAATCCTCCTACAATCTCCGTTCCGACCGCCGGTCTCGAACAGCCGTCTACCACAGCCTGGGCAAACTACACATCCACAACACTGACTCCTGTTCGTGCTAAGCCACGCCTCGACGTCATCCCTAAGCCCGAGTCGATGCTTGCTTCATCTAACCTTTGGGGTGCCGCGACTTCACCCGTGACGGAGGACTGGATCAGTCTTTCAACCGTCAGAGCTCGCAGCCCGTCCACGTCCTCGGTAGAGTCCGCTGCCTCGGACTCCTCCTCCGCTTCCTCGCTCAAATCAACCACTACGAAAGCATCCACAGTCGCCAGCGTGTTTTCAAGTTTCTTCCGGAGAAAGAGGACCGTCAGTGATGCGAAGACAGAAGCTTCTGTGCCAGAAACCCCTGAGGTACCCGCACTTCCTGTCGTCAAGGAGATCCAGGCTCCTACCACTGCTCCCGAGGCGATCCCCGAGCTCAAGCCTATCGCCATCGCGCAGCCCAAGGCCCAGGCTCAATCAGTCTTGCCCTTGAGGCGTCAGTACCGCCCACTGGTGGCATTCCGCGCTGACTGGGACGCCGCACTTGAGGAGGCCATTCGCGCCGGCACCCCAACCCCCAAGAAAGTCCAACGTCCCACCGCCTCCCGAAGCGACTGGGCCGCCGCACTTGAAGCCGCCATCCCGCAGACCATCGTCAGCCTTCCCTCCAGTAACGCCACCAAGCTCTGGACCTCCGCTTCTCCCAAGTCCCCCTTTCCCACCACATCCTCCCTCTGGACCAGTCACCTATCTTCCCGCTGCCCCCGCGCCGCTTTCCCCGCCAACACCTCCGTCCTACCCAATCCATCCCGCTCCGCCCGCTCCCGCTCGGGCAGCCTCGCTCAGCAGCAGCAACAAGATGACGGCGAGATGAGCCTCCAGATTCTCGAGGGTCTCACGGAGCAAAGCCTATGGAGGAGGTCCGTAGCGATGGAGAAGGCTGAGGTCAGGACGAGGGACTGGTTGAGTACCTCCGACTGAGCTTTGGAGTAGCTACGTGACGAATCATTCTGGTTTTGAGGATAAGCGAGCGAATCATTCATAATGGGTGGTGTGCGTTTCTTTGGGTCTATCAGAAGTCGTTCGTTCATATACCCCCGAACATCGTGGAGGAATACAGTCACGGCCTCTCATTTTCTGTCTTTACTTCCAAATACACGTATTATGTAGCATGTACCTACCTCATCATGGGGGATCAAGATCACGTCAATCCCAAACTACATCATCTCATCGACCTGAGTCTCACATGACGCGTAACATTATTCACATGGCCACTGACCAACACGGGCGGAACAAGGTTCCTAGGAGATGACGAGTCTCATTATGCTTTGTTACATTGATCCAATTCTGCCACCCACATGTCAGGTCCTTTGTAGGGCCTCTCTACTTGACGTCATTCCAGTCATGTTCATCTTTGCTTCGTGATTCTGGTCGTCAGGCTGCCTTCTCTTCCCAAACACTTCTCATGGCAGCGGCACGATCGTGCTGGAAGCCGTTGGCTCGTTCCTCCTCTGCATGGCTGTCCTTAAGGGCCGTCTAGTCATCCGTTCGTTTCTAAGTTCGCTTACAGGATGGAACCGAAACTGTGGCCGAAATGTTAGCATCGCGCTGAGGGAGTCGCACATCCTTGTACTTACCCGAAGGTTGTCTTGATACTCTTGACGTAGTACTCGAGCCAGTTGCGCTTCGTCACCTCCTCCTGACCGATCGGGACACCATCCCACTTCACGCGCATGACGGTCACGTGGTCCACATCATTCTGATCGAACTCGATGTTCAGCGTTGAGTAATGTCCCTCAGGCCACTGGCTCAAGCGCCAGCTCTGCACCAATTTCTTTGGCGCGTCGAGTTCCTTGTACTCTCCGGAAACATTGCCGCCGAAGAGCTCAAACTTGCCGCCGGCCTTGGCACCCTCAAAAACCTTGGGGGGTGAGCGTGTGAAAGCGGCGAGCCGGTCAGGGTCGACGAAGGTCTTGAAGAGCTCTTCAGCAGGACAACGGAACTCTTCGTTGTCGGTGACGGTGGTAGTGTTCACAACACCGCCGGTCTTGGACTGCGTGCTGGTCTGTGCAGGCTTGCTCGCCGAGGTATTTTGAGGATGAACTTTGGGTGTCGAGAAGCCGCTGGATGGGTTCGAGCCTGCAGCGTGCTGGATGTCCTTGCCGTGCTCGGCGATCAAGGCTGGAGCCAGCTGTTGGAATTGTTCTCGCAGCAGAGGAACGAGCTTCGAGCGGACAAGGTTCTTGACGGGCTGCTTCTCCTTCGACTCGGAGAAGATATCGACATCAAACTTGGATCACAATGTCAGACCTTCTGCACTTATAGAGGTCCCTGAATTTTACACTACGCAGGGGTTGGAGATCAAGCGGGTTGTGACGTACCACATACTCGTCAGCCTCAGTATCGTGGGCAATCTCAGGAACGGTGATGTTGCCCGACACGTCCTCGACATCGGGGGCGGAACCTAACCGCGTCGTGTGAGCAAAGGACGCGGTCTACGATAAACAAGGGGAGAGGAGAGCATCTATGGAAAATTGGCAAGCGGGGAGGAGAACAGGCCTTACCTGTGTACTCGAGGACCAGCTTCACATCGAAGATGGTGATAACCTTGCCCTTTCGTTGGCTGACATCGACATCACCATCCATAGTCTGGACCTTGCTAATCTTGGCCTTGACATCACCATCCTCGACAGCGAGCTTGGTCAGGTTCTCATTGAACCATGACCGCGCCCACTCGGAGACGTCCTTGCTCACCCAGTGCCAGTTGTTGGGGTTGTGAAGCACCATCTTGGCAGTGTCGGTTCGGTCGAATTACTATCGAAAGGGAACTTGCAACGAGATCTTTCCTGTAACAAGATTTGCAGTTAGCAAACAATTCGGCGCATACGTGCTTGAGCAGAATCTTGGAGAAAATATGCAGGTTGCGCGAATCAGTAGTGGAGTCTAAGCCACAGCATTTAGGTCATCAAAGGAGGGAGTACAAGTCACCCTATGACTGGTGCCAGCTTGTATTTCATCAGGAAGCACAGGAAGAAAAGCAATGTGTGTGTGCGTGCATCAAAGCGTGCAGAAGCTTGTGGTACTTACGATCTGTGGTTTCAGGAAGCGAGAGGCTTCTGCCGATGGTCAGTCTATTCAATTGACCAAGCGAGTGTCAGTGAAGATGGAGCAGAGGCAGTGATGCGACAGGAAATATGCGAGTAAAGACGACGCTCGTGTTATGCTGGAGTGGTGGGAAAGGAATAAGGAAGCAAGAATGCAGAGGATGGGAGAGGAGAGGAGACTGAAGGAGGAGGAAGCTGGAGCTGCGGAAGGCTCTAGAATTTTGCAGGCAGAAGGTCCCACCTTGCACCAGCATCGGCAGCCTTTCACCGCCCAGACCCCGCTTATTGGCTGAGGCAGCGACTTGACGTGGGGCCAGCTTGAAGGCTGATCTTCAGCCTTGCGATGTCTCCTGTGTGGCAGAAATACTGGTCCAGGGCAGTGGATGTCGCTGGTTTTCATGGCTCAAAGTCCGAAGGCTGCGTTATGAGAGCCACGAGGGTTTAAGCGCCGTCTCGATAATCCCTGATCCATCGCTATGACGCGACTTGACTACCCCAAATATCATCGATGGAGAGCATCGTATCCGCGGCGAACACCACGCAAGTAGACATAATAACATGTCATCACTGTATCACGCTGGCAATTGATGTCGTGAATCTCCATCGAGGGCTGTCAGAAGCTAATCATTTTGCTCTTCATAGTACAATGCACATTCAAGCCACACTTGCCCATCCTAGGTTCACTCCGCCACTATAAACATCATATCGTGCTCAGCAAATGCATCCTGGAATCGAGAACTCTCCTAACCTGCGTACGGGCTTCAATTCTCTCTCGGACCCGATCTTTACCGCGGTAGGCGAGGCAAGATAAGTTGCAGCGCGTCTAATCCCACCCTCCCTCCTTGATGTTGCCCCTCCAAACGCGACATGCGCTGGTCAGACGCGAAGGATCACGCATATTGCGACCACAACTTTGCGGAGACAAGTTTGGAAAGACTACATACCCTTCAAAGAAATGGCAGAAAGAGTGTGCTCCAGTGTCAGGCTAGCTGTAAATGGCAGGAGCTGAGAGGGAAGAGATGCATGCATGGTCGGATGCTGTATGTGACCACTATCACGCAGCTAGCCTCTGCCGACAGATGATAGGCTGACGCCGGATGAAAGATGCCGGTGGCTTGAGTCTTGCAAGTCCTTTCCGAAGTTATAGATGAGAAGCCTTGATCATCGTCGCAATGTTTCTTGTACGGTGTACGAGGAATTATATCAGAGCAGTTCCGAAGCCGAGTGTCACATCATGAAGACAGGAGCTTATGCATTGCTAATATTGCACATGATGTGAGGTCAGATAAGAATCCACTAATCCTCTGTCAGTTCGAATGAGCACACCCTTCCCCCCTGACTAGGTAGGAGTAGGTAGGGTTCCGTGCGTGTGCATCGATGAGGGCACATGCACAAGCGCGGCGTAGGAGAGGTAGGCGACAAGCGCGTTGTCGGGGCCCAAATTAGCCGCGAAGATGCGCCCTCCGTCGATTTCCATGCCGAAATTAGGATACTGTGGTAAGCTCGGATCAGTCTTTACGTTCTTGCACAGCGGCCTTGAGCGTTGGCTGGGAAAGAGGTTGCTTGGGGGCCGGGCTGCTTACGATACCCTCGCGATGTTCAGATCTGGGCTCTGGGCATCAAATCCTGACTCGAGCTAATTTACAGCCTTTTTCGTGCACAGTCATCCCAGGACTTTTGGTTCCCGGAGGTCGTGTGCTTCGTCAGAGTTGCAACACTTTTGTACAAGTTGCAACTGTGGCATTAGCGGGATGCACCCATTAGTTCTGTAAGCTCATCTCGGAGCTGCAATTACCGCACATCACGCCATGTAAGTAAGCAACGCTGAACATAGCGTTCGCCGGCAGTAGGACACGCCCGATGAAAAATCGGAGCCGGATGCGAGAAGAAGGGTTCAATCAGGTCGAGGCATGGGTTTGGATGGCGGAGGGAAGTTGTAGTGACTTGTAAGCGCCCTGGGGGATCCACTGTGATCAGGGGTGGCTGACAGTGCGCCAATCAGCAGGCGCCAGAAGAGGGAAAGGGTATGGGCGCGGGGGCCGAGAGACAGGCGGTCCTAAGAATAGCAGCATGGGAGCAGGCATTCTAGAGTTTGAGGTGGACCAACGATGGAAGAGCATGAATGCAGAGATGAGGCAAGATGGAGAATAGGCTAGACCATGGCATAATGTCTTGGAGTCATTTCTATTGTGCGACGGATTAGGTGTCAGTGGAGGAACCGCTGCTTGCTCAACCCCAGGTGTTACCATGCTGGGCTGAGGCAAGATAGCAGTGCTGGCAGTGATATCTTGGCAGCGAGCGCATCGGTGAGATGGCCCCTGCGAGACCCCCTGTGGGAACATCAGGCCACTGCAGTTCTTTGAGATCGTCGGGCCCCGTGTTAGCGTGCTGCAGCTCCGACTTTAGTTCGACTCTAGTGTTGGTTTGGCGTCGTCTTTGTTCTGAGGGGCATCTTGTCACGGCTTCCTGTTGGTCAATCTTATAATACAACTTCACAGCTTCTGTCGTCCGCCGCATCGTGACCTGCGATGGTTCAGTGCCGATGCGAGTGCACTGCGATATATGGGAATGTGCCGTGTACCGCTACCCGGAGTACCCCGCCTCGGCATGCTCCTAGTAGAGTGACATGTGACCAAAGTTGCTCCTGCCTCACGCAGTATCCCACCTTCACCTCTTCAATCCCAGCCTCTCCTTTCCTCAGCAGATGGATCGATCTTCTTCACCATCCCACCCTCCACCACCAGTGCACTCACACTGTCGCGGCCTGCCTGCCACCATGCATCACATTGACCACACAGCTCTTGCATCTCCCCGCCCGCATGAGGACTCGCGCTTCGCCAGATCTAAACCCAATCCTCGTTGGTGGCTTGCTTGCTGCTTCTGACCCAACCTGCCCGTTATTCTCCGCATCACATATTCTCTCTGCACGTCTGCCGCACCCACATTTCGTCGACTTTCCACTTCACGGCTCGAGTATGGCACCAAACATGCGCTGATGCCTCTCTCGTCAATCCCGGGACCCCTGTCCATCGACCCTGGTCCTGGCCTTGCCTAACCTTGCCTGTCCGGCCGCCCCTCACATCTCAACCGCCGCCCGCCTCGCCGCCTGGACTTCCCCTCCACCTCTACACACCCACCCCCGAGGGCGTGTGTTTGTATGTCTGTGATCTCTACTCATCCCACTCTCTTCGCAATACGTTTCACACGCCGCTGTCGACCAGCCAGTTGCCTCTCTCACATCTCACATCCGACCAACATTATACCACTCACCGACTTGCTCGGATCCTCCCCACACCCTGGCTCGGTCCTTCAAAAGGAAGCGACGCCGCCCTCGCGGCTCAGCTAGCCCGTCATGGCCAGTTCTCGCGATGCTGCGCGACTGCGTCAAGGTCTCAATCCCCTCCTGACGACTGCTCTGGGACCCTTTAGCAATCCCAGCCCGGCACAGCAACAGCACCAGGGACCTCAACCAACCCCAATCAGTGCTGTGTCTATGACCTCGTCGCACTTTCTTGCCTCTTCAGTTCAGACACCTCTACAGCCCTACAACCCTCAGGAATGGGCCAATTCCCCCGTCACGATGCCTGAACGTTACTTCTCGCCGGCTGGAGATAGCTCAGGTCCGTCCACATCGCTCTACACATGTCCCTACTACCGTGAGCATTACTGACATGTTTTGATCCAGCTGTCGGAGCCTCAGCGGGTGCGCCGTTGCCGCCGCCGCCATACAGTCCACCACGAAGTCTACAACCGCAACACCAACAGCAACAGCGTCCCATGAGCACGGCCTTTGAGCATTTCTCTAACTCATCCACACCACCTCCACCCCTTCCTCGCCTCCCCTCAGGGAGCAATTACCACCGCCCTTCTCCAGAGCAGACAACAACGAGCTTCCCTCCTCCACCGGGCCTGGTGGGGAGAGGAGCATCTCGCGAGCGTCGTTTTCTTTCCTCGTTGACTCGTCGCCGGGAGGCGACCGACTCTAACGCTGCCTCATCACCCGACATGCGCCAGACGCCGCCTGCGCCGTTACGAATCAGCAGCGGTGCAGCCTCAATACATACACCGGAGCCTTATCGGCCAGCTTCTATGGTATTCGAAGGCCAGTCGGGACCACCTAGCGCGCGACGTGCAGCCTCCACTGGTGCTATAGAGACGCCAACATCTGCGCAGTCAAGATCAACATCACAAACGAGATGGGAACCTGGCATGCCGGTACCTCCCCCTCCACCAGGTCCACCGCCAACCTCTTCGCGATCGTCCAGCGTCCAGCCCATGGACCAGAATCAGGTGCCTATCATCTCACCTCCTACACGTCGTCCCCCACCAAGCTCAGGTTCGGCTCTCGGACCGGTGCCTCCCACTCCAGCCGGTTGGATTGATAGCGACTCAGTGGCAGATGCAGTCGGAAGAGGCCGCTCACCAGCTCTGAAGATCGATACGGAAGCAGCTGAGCAACACGGGACAGCATATGATCCCAACCCGTCTTCGTCAAGCGCCAATAGCCTTAGTCGGCAAAAGGCCGTGAGACACGACAAGACCATTATGCAGCGACGCGCAGAGAGTAGAAGCAGACACTCTGCCAGAAGCTCTATTGACGAAAGAACCTTGTCTAGTAACCCTGAGAACATCGTGATCCCGACGGAGGGCGAGGATGGACCTGCTCGACTTCTTATCACAAAGCTTACTCCTGAAACAGGAGACTCTCTCAACTCTCACAACTCTACCCCCCGTGCATCATCTAAGCAGCCAATGACCGAAGCCGCCACACCTCCTTTCTCACCCTATCAGCCCAAACTGGCGCAGCGGTCCGCGCCGATCATGGGTGGCAGCAGCGTGCCGAAAAGCCTCCCAACACCACCACCCCAAGCACGATCCGCCTCTGGCTCGCGGCCACGCGAAGCTTCTCGGCCTCCTTCTCGCCAGCCTTCTCGGCCACCCTCGGTTGCGGCCAGTATTCCGAGACATCTTGTCTTGTCGCAGAGTGCAGACCAGTTTGCTGCCGCAGCCATTGAACGTTTCCAGGCTTTTGCGGCAAAAGAAGCGCTTGCCGAGTCAGATGCCGACAAAGTCCGACTGTTCACGGATTTCTTTGTTCACGAGTCCATGATCCGCCGAGAGAGATACAACGCCGCAATCGGCGCAATGGGGTCGGAAATCTTTGACTTGACGAGAGATCTGTTTCAGCCCCTGAAGTCAGACAGACGCCAATCAGGAGTCTCGGCTGATGAGTGGACACCAGCGACGACAACGGATGCCAGTGCCTCTCATAGAGGCTCAGTGTCCAGCCTACACGGCGATAACGGAGGCCCTTCCATCTCTGAGCCAACCTCTGCTGGCGTGGCACTTTCACCAACAGGGCCGGCCGCTGGAACAGGAACATGGGCCTCCAACTACATGCCTTCTTTGTCACCAATCCTTAGTATGAGTGTCAGCGATAACCACGAGAACGGCAGCTCTAGGGGCCGACCTCCGAGTCGCTGGTTCGAGTCGACGTCGCAAGGAGAAGCAGCTCGCGGTTTCATAAGGTCCAAAAGGGAGTCGAAATACATGGGAGTTCCAAAAGAACAATGGGAAGAGTCTTTCACAGAGGGCAACGACAGCCATACCGCCACCAGCGAGCGAGCATCATCCGTGGACTACCCACCGGAGAAGTTGGGCTTACATGAGGAAATGGAGTCCACCATGCAATCTCAGCCTGCGCAGATACTCGACGATTCTGTGGTACAAGGCTCATCGCCACAACGACCGGATGGGAGACAGCTCGATGTGTCCCGACTGGTCACCATGCCACCGCCATACCCACGACATCACCCAGCCCTCAACAACAGTCATCCAGAATTGACTGCAATTCGCACCTCGGTACGTGCGCTCTCCAATGTAGCTGAGTTAGACAGCACGAGAGAGATGTTCGATTTCGAGAGCTCGAGGCGGCGTGATGAGTTCGCGAAGAGCTCGTCCGAGCGACAGAAAGCCCTTCGCGCCAATCTGCAGGGCGAGATCAGTTCTGGACACATTGGCTATTCGGATGCAGCCGCCATTGAGGCAGACGCCAGGACTGAGGAACACACCAAGAAGAAGGAGTTGGAGAAAAGCGAATACGAACAATTCCAGAGCAAAGTCATCCTCCCGATGAATGAGCTCTTGAGCAACCGGATCTCACGTGCTACAGACTTGTTTGAGGATTTGTCTCGGAAACTTTTTGATAATGGGCAAAATGATGCGGATATGCCCCAGGAAGAGGGCGATGATCGGCCTGAACTCTTGGAAAAATTGACACTGCTCAAGTGGATTTTCGAGGCAAGGGAGACTCTGCACAAGGCAACCTTCGACATCCTCTCGGATCGCAACAGCCGGTACAGGGATGTTGTGCTATTGCCCTACCAGCTATCTGGCAATAACGAGAAGCTCAAGTCGGCGGAGGCGTTTTTTGCTGAGGACGCAGCCAAACGTGAGTACGCCTACGCACACGAAGTGCTAAATCGGGTTCGCGAATTCCGTGGGGTTGTTGAGGAAGCGGTTGGCCATGGTGTCGCAATGCAACTGTCTGCGTTCTGGGACATTGCGCCACCACTCAGTCAGGTTCTGGAGAGCATCCCACAGGATCTCTCCGACTTCCTGGTACAGATTCCTCCATCGGAATACGAGGAGAACCCGGCATACCGCGATCATCCACTACAATACCTCTTTAGCCTGCTGCTGCACGCGGAGAAGAGCACGTATCAGTTCATCGAGTCGCACACGAACCTTTTGTGTCTGCTTCACGAGGTTAAAGAAGCGGTTGTGCACGCCAAAGCACGTGTATTGGCGACACAAGTTGAGGATGCAGAAGGGGCGAGCATCTGCACCGAAGAGAGAGAGAAAAGAGCCAGGTCGATGCGGAAGACTGAGGAGCGGAAGCTTACGGAGGATCTGAAAGAGAAGGTCAGGGTGGTACAGGATCAGTGGAGAAGCGGGCTGGGAGATGCTATCGTTGGTGTGAAGGCGAGAACTGGGCAATGGCTGCTCCAGACCGGAGGATGGGATGAGGCGTTGGAGGATGGAGGTGTTGGGGGAGCTTGATGATAATGACCACCACGAACATAAAGATGAGCGAGGCCACGAAGCTGGGGATGGCTGCATTAGGCTCGGGTTCAGAGTTTTAGTGCGTTCGATCTGCGCTACTGAACTTGTGGTGAAGACGATACCCTTTTGATTTCTCGGGCCCTGGAACTGGGAGGATATTCTTGTATATGTTGGACGTAATTTGTAGATAGGCCACTGAAGCACATTCACACAAGCGACGTGGCCGTGCTGGGTTGACTATATAACCGAAGCACCTTACACGATACGGAGCCAGGTTGAAGAAAACGTGGATTGAATTGTTACATTGTCTGCGTCCAACCAGATTGAGCAAGTCCCATGTTGCAGCCCGAGATATTTTGCGCCGAAGTGTCCCGTGGATATCATCCGTCGAGTAAGTAGTACATTGCCTGTTGGCAGTTCGATGTGCGGTGTTGTACATTTGATACTGCTGTCCCGTATTCCCAAAAGTCGAATGAAGGTATTGCAACACTGCGCATATCTCTTCATAGGTGTTCGGGGTGCATCGAGGAGAGGCTTCTTTCGTTGGTTCTGCCAGGGAGCTGGCCCGATGTCGATGACTTGTAGTATCCTTCCTCCTTCTCACAGTTGTCAAAGGGTTGCCTCTCCCTCACTTCTTGTCCAGCCTGACCATGAACTCCTTCGGCAGATCCATACCGACCTTCCTCGCCGTCAACCTGACCCTCTCCTCGTCGTCCATGTTCATGCCTGGGTTGTACCGATCGAGGAGCTGAGCATATGTGCGCTGAGATCGGAGGTATGCTATGAGCTGCTCTGCATGCTCTGCGGGCAGCTGTCTTGTTGATGAGGAGGAGGCTGTGGTGGCGAGGGTGGTGTTGGGCGGTGGGTTGTCGAATGTCTGGCGCAGGCGGGCGTGTAGGGGGGCGCGAGGACGGGAGAGGATGGGACGGGGAGGGAGTTCGCGGAGGAGGGAGCGGTAGAGAGAGCGGATGTGGGCGGGAGATGGAGAGGACATATTGATGGTGGCGTTCCCTGGCGAGAGGGTCGATGAGGAGATGATGTCGGAGGTGAAGTTGAAAGCCGAAGCTGCAGAAATGTCGTTGAAGGCGACGGGATGGATTTGGGTTGCCGCTTTTAGCGCCATGGCAGCTCGAGTTGAGAGACTCCACTTTTTCTCATGTCCCGCCGAATTCGGGACGTTGGGCGCAGCGGATGGAGGGGCAGCAGCAGCATCTACAAGCTGAGATCTACAAGTTTAGGTCTCTCTCACCCAAGCTTGACGTCGTAGCTCTCCTCTTTTTCTTCAATCTCTGCACTATCCAGTTTTACCATTCCCAATCCTGTTTACCCATCTTTGGACTTGTTCCAGATTCGTTGCATGCCGCAGTCAAAGCCTCAATCTTCCTTCTCCCCTCGTCGAATCCTCCTCATTGTTGCTCTACTCCTCCTCGCCCTGGCGCTGCTCATCCCCCGTCTCGCCTCTCCCCTCCCCCGCCTCCTCCAGCTCACCCATCACCTCCGACCTTTCTCTTCATCCTCGACTCCAAGCAGCAACATGGCCGCGTACGCAAAAGAGCTCCAGGTCGCCCAGGCCGCCGTCCAGCGCGCCAGTATCCTCACCCGTCGCGTCTTCCACGAAAAGGCAAAGGGTACCGTCGACAAGAACGACAAGTCTCCCGTCACGATCGGCGACTTCGGCGCCCAGGCACTCATCATTGCCGCGCTGCGTCATAACTTCCCCGAGGACGAGATCGTTGCCGAGGAGGAGGCTGCCCAACTTCGTGAGGATGCGGGTCTAAAGCAGACCATCTGGGAGTTGGTCGAGAAGGCCAAGCTGGAGAACAAGGACGCCGAGGAGGGTCTGCTTGGTGGGCCGATCAAGAGCGCGGATGAGATGCTGGAGCTGATTGACCGTGGCGCGAGCAAGGGCGGTGCTAGTGGAAGGATCTGGGCCATTGACCCTATCGACGGCACGAAGGGCTTCCTCCGTGGCGGCCAATACGCCGTCTGCCTCGCTCTCATGGTCGACGGCAAGGTCCAGGTCGGCGTCCTCGGCTGCCCCAACCTCCCCATCTCAGACACCGCCCGCCTCACCTCCTCTATGGCCGATAACCAATCCGACTCCTCCGACCACGGCGTTCTCTTCTCCGCCGTCCTCGGCCAGGGCGCCACCTCTCGTCCCCTCACTGCCTCATCCTCAGACAGCGACGCCAAGTCTATCAGCATGCGTGCCGTCGATGACCTCTCGCAGGCTACCTTCTGCGAGTCCGTAGAGGCTGGTCACTCTTCCCACGGAGACCAGTTCGAGATCGCCAAGAAGCTCGGTATCACCCGCGAGAGTGTCCGCATGGATAGCCAAGCCAAGTATGGATCCATCGCTCGTGGCGCCGGTGATATCTACCTCCGTCTGCCCGTCAAGGCGACGTACCAGGAGAAGATCTGGGACCACGCTGCTGGAGACTTGATCGTCAGGGAGGCTGGTGGTGAGGTCACTGACATTCACGGCAAGAACCTGGACTTCAGCGTCGGCAGGACTCTGGCAAACAACAAGGGCGTTGTGGCTGCTCCCAAGGCGGTACACGACAAGGTCTTGCAGGCTGTGCAGGAGGTGTTGGGTGCGAAGCAATAGAGCTGCATTGCCCACATCTACAAGAAGTAAATAAAGGCACAATGTTTGATCTTGTATGCTTGAAATAGTACATGTGTGATTGTACAATGCTCTATATCGCCCATATAAACGTACAGACTCCCTTCTACTGCCCCGATCCTGATGTGAGACCAGCGTCTACTTGATCTTCTTCTGCTTCAACTTGATCGTCTGATCATTAATGAACACGCCCTTGCCCTTATACGGCTCCGGCGGCCTCCACATCCTCACCCTCCCCGCGAAGCTCATAATCGCCTCCCTATCCGTACCCTCGACCAGGATTCTCGTCGGCTGGGGCGTCGAAACCTTGATGCCCTTCGGGATCGGCTCCTCGACGGGGTGCGTGAACCCGAGCTTGAGGCAGAGGAACTTCTGGCCGGGGAACTCGGTGCGCTTGTTGCCGCCGCGCTCTTCGACAGTCGCACGGTATCCGACACCAACGAGGCGGATGATGGCTGTGTGGCCTTCGGAGACGCCCATGATGTAGTTGTTGAGGTAGGACCAGGTCGTTCCTATAGGGAATGTAAGGTCAGTTCATGATGCTTTCTACTGCAAGATCGGAAGAAGGTATCGAAGGGGAAAGAAAGAACATACCCCACATCTCCTTCTGCTGCTTCGCAGTCGTGTCCTGCACGTTCAGAGCGACGGACCTATTCTCCAGATCCTGTTGCAGCTCCACGAAGTCAGGGACTTCGAGCTTCAGCTCGCCTACAAGAGCGTGTCCATTAGCCAAAGATCTCTCTCACAGACCAGAATCCTTCAAATCCAATGGCAGCAGTTGCTTGAAAAGCATCAAGACACAGTGTAGTCTGCACCAGGGGAGGCAAGGGAGAAGACCAGAGCAAAACTCACCCAACGGCCCCTTAACAGTGATTGTCTTCTTCGTCGTCGTCTCATACGACGTCTTACTCCTCTTCACCACCGGCTCCCCCATGAGAATCTCAACCCCTTGTGGTACCGACAGCGGCGTCCGTCCAAGCTTGCTCGCCCGAGTTGCCGTCGCAGAGAACGTTCGTCTTGAGCTCCCGTTCGTTGTCGCGGCTCTGAGGAAGGGTGAGGAGGTCGCCGCGGGTGCCATTGCGCGGCACAGAGCGCTGCCGCTCCGGCCGGTTGCTGATAATGCGGCCATTGTCGCGGGGAGAGTGTTGTCGAGGTTGTTGCGCTGGGGCTTCCCAATTCGTCGCGTGCCGTGAGGTTGAGAATCCCAGGTCTGGTGTCGCTGCACCCAACTTTTTGTGATTAGTCATCATATCACGTGGAGTACCTCGATACAACATCCTCACCCAACTCGCACGATAGACTTCGCTTTCAGCTTGGGCAGTTGCAGTGAATCGAATAATTTACTTCGTGAATTAAAGTTTGGTACAATGGTACTCTCATTCTTTACTTTTTGAACACTGGCTAGAAGACCTGTGCTGCCGCTCATGGATATCTAGAAAACCCCTGGCTCTCAATTACTCCCCTCGGGGTACCTGGAAGCGAATGTTGACATGACCGGCTAGACAATTGAATCAAGACGTGCCGGCTGAATCATGTTCCTTGTGCGTTGGTGGGCAACGCTTACTCCTCGTGCTCGAGCGGCACGTCCTCCTCGTACTCCTCCTCCTCCTCGTCAATACCAGCATCCTGGTACTGCTGGTACTCGGAGACGAGATCGTTCATGTTGGACTCAGCCTCAGTGAACTCCATCTCGTCCATACCCTCACCAGTGTACCAGTGAAGGAAGGCCTTGCGACGGAACATAGCAGTGAACTGCTCTCCGATACGCTTGAAGAGCTCCTGGATGGAGGTGGAGTTACCGATGAAGGTAGAGGACATCTTGAGGCCGCGAGGAGGAATGGCGCAGAGGGCGGTCTGGATGTTGTTGGGGATCCACTCGACGAAGTAAGAGGAGTTCTTGTTCTGGACACCGCGCATCTGGTCCTCAACCTCCTTCATGGCAACCTTACCACGACTATGGATATGTTAACTTTGTACTGTCAGATCATGTAACAGTGAACTTACAAGATAGCGCAGCAGGTCAGGTAACGACCGTTGCGGAAGTCAGAGGCAGCCATCATGTTCTTGGGGTCGAACATCTGCTGGGTCAACTCAGGCACGCTAACAGCGCGGAAAGAGTGGGCACCACGGCTGGTCAGGGGGGCGAAGCCGACCATGAAGAAGTGCAGACGAGGGAAAGGAACCATGTTGACGGCGAGCTTGCGGAGATCAGAGTTGAGCTGACCAGGGAAACGCAGGCAGGTGGTGACGCCAGACATGACGGCGGAGACGAGGTAGTTCAGGTCACCGTAGGAGGGGTTGGACAGCTTAAGGGTGCGCATGCAGATGTCGTAGAGGGCCTCGTTGTCAATGCAGAAGGTCTCGTCAGAGTTCTCGACAAGCTGGTGGACGGAAAGGGTGGCGTTGTAAGGCTCAACGACGGTGTCAGAGACCTTGGGGGAGGGGACGACGGAGAAGGTGGCCATCATGCGGTCGGGGAACTCCTCACGAATCTTGGAGATAAGGAGAGTACCCATACCGGCACCGGTACCACCACCAAGAGAGTGGGTGATCTGGAAACCCTGAAGGCAGTCGCAGCCCTCAGCCTCGCGACGGACAACATCGAGGACGTTGTCAACGAGCTCGGCACCCTCAGTGTAGTGACCCTTGGCCCAGTTGTTGCCAGCACCGGACTGACCGAAGACGAAGTTGTCGGGGCGGAAGAGCTGACCGAAAGGACCAGCGCGGACGGCATCCATGGTACCGGGCTCAAGATCGACGAGGACGGCGCGAGGAACGTACTTGTTGCCGGAAGCCTGAAGAGGCGGTCAGTGGGTCCATATCGGTTAGAGACGCGTTGAAGCTATCTCCATGGACGGAATTCGGAACACAAACCTCGTTGAAGTAGACGCTCATGCGCTCGAGCTGGAGCTCGGAAGAGCCATTGTAGACACCGTTGCTGTCGAGACCGTGCTCGCCAGAAATGGTCTGCCAGAAAGCAGCACCGATTTGGTTGCCCTGTAGTGAAAACATGGTCAGCCCCGCACGTTCACGGTCGAGATACGGGAGCTATATTCACTTACGCACTGGCCGGTCTGAAGGTGAACCTAATCAATCGAAAAGATACATGGTCAGCAAGCTGTATCTCTGAACGTGGTGAAGCATGTCGTTGTTGACACGCCGTTGGTGAGGCCGAAGGTTTGGTGGTACCCCGCCACGAGTTTAGGGGTAAACGTTTTGTTGGCAACAGGAACGCGTCGCGCGGGGTGCAAGGTGGCGTCGGAATTCGGGAGGGATTCACTCACGATCTCACGCATATTGGCGGTTGGGGAATGTGTATTGAGGTCGGAAGAGGCGAGGCTGCGAATGGAGGATGGAGCAAAAGAGGCAGAGGATGGAGAGGAAGAGAATCGGGGAGGGTTGTTTGGCGGTGGAAATGTTAAGGCCAGACGGTGTGACGGCGGTAGGGATGAGGAGCAGGGGGAGGAGGCATCAGGCAGGGGATGTTTTTTGTTGGCCGGCGGTGCGGCGCGCGACGACAGTGGCAGGCAGCAGCAATCAGTGGGCGGGAGGCTCTGAGAGCTCCGGTGATTGGCGTGGTTGAAATTGGTTCACCGCTAGAAGCCCCCGCCTTCCTCATCACCTCGACCGACCGTGAGGTGTCATTGCAGGCGATCCAGCAGTGCACACGCCACTGGGGCCGGCACCACGGAGGGGATGGTCAGGGAGGTTCAATGAGGGTCCTCCCCCACTGGCTCTCGCTTGTCGCAGCTGCTGTGAACTGTTGGCCACTGGCCTGTGCACCTGTCTGGATTGGGCAAGGTCGTCTGCGGTGCCAGCTGCCAGGACCGACCCCGTGCCAGGCACACAAGTTTCAACCTCCTCTTTGGTGATAAGCACGGACGAGAGGGTGTAGGGCTTGCCGGCACTTGGTCAAGGTACTCGCCAGCCCACGACACACATCTGACAGCCTGCTCATGGCTTGTACGAGCTTCCTCAAAGACATAGAATGGGGGCATATCAGCTTCGTCGGGTCGGTCAAGCTCCAGCTTCTCTTTATTCGGCCAATCACGGTTACCCTCCAAGAGTAGCGCTGGGCCACGCGGAGATTGTCTCTGGGTTCCCCACCTGTAGCTTCACTTCTTACCGAACATCAACAACTACTCCGTACCGTCGGAACAAACATGCATTGCGCATGAGGACTTCAGTCATGTTGCAGCATGTATGCAGTTCTTGTCAAAATTTTCCCACTTTGTATATATACGTCTAGTGAGCCTTGACCACACCCGCAGCATCGGCCTGCGCTGCGATCCTCTTCTTGTAAGCCTGCACATCTCCCGGGAAAGGCTCCACCGTCCCCTGATCGCACACCCAGAGCGACGTGCACACTGACTGCAGCATCGTCACGTCGTGAGATACCATCAGCACGCCGCCTTGGAACTCGTTCAGGGCCTCTGCCAGCGCGTCCATTGCCTCGATATCAAGATGGTTAGACGGCTCGTCCAGGACCAGAATGTGCGGGTTTGTCAAAGCGAGACATGCGAAAGCAACACGCGACTTCTGACCTCCTGACAACAGGCCCATCTTCTGTAAACCTGTCGTGCCAGTGATACCGAAAGCTCCAAGCTGTCTGCGGTATTCCTCATCGGTCTTGCCCGGGTAGGTCTTCGCCATGAAGCTGACCGCGCTGACCGTCAAATCAAGCGCATCGACGTGGTGCTGAGCGAAGAACCCAATACGCAACCTTGCGTGTGCCGTGATGAGACCCGACGACGGTGAAAGCTTGCCAATAAGAAGCTTTAGGATCGTAGTTTTACCAGCTCCGTTGGGCCCAACGATACCAATTCGCGAATCCAGCTGCACATCCAAATCTACATTCCTCAGAAGAACGTTGTCCTTGCTGTAGCCAAACGTGACCTCTGACATCTGGACAATCGGGGGCGACAGCTTCTCGACGTCCGGGAACTTGAAGTGAACGCTGTACTCCGCCTCCGGTGGTTCCAGAACGGGCATCTTCTCCAGCTTCTTGATTCTTGACTGAGCTTCTGATGACTTGGCCGCATTGTACCGGAACTTGTCGATAAAAGCCTGCAAGTGCGCACGTTGAGCCATCTGGTTCTCGTACTCTCGCTTCGCCACCTTCTTGCGCTCCTCGCGTGTTGCGTAGAAGCTGTCGAAGTTGGCGCCGCGGTAGTAGTCAAGGCGCTGCGAGTGCTGGTGCACGATATCCGTAGCGACTTCGTTGAGGAACGCTCTGTCGTGAGAGACGACGAGGACTGTGCTGGGGTAGTCTTGCAGGTAATTCGAAAGGAAAGTGATAGATGGGACATCCAACATGTTGGACGGTTCGTCGAGAAGCAACAGATCGGGTTCGCAAAACAGGGCTCTGGCAAGCGCCAAACGCATCCTCCAACCACCAGAGAATGTCTTGGTGGCAAATTGTTGGCGTTCTGGCGAGAAACCAAGACCAGCAAGAATACTGGCTGCTCGTGATTCAGCCTTGTCCGAGTCCATCTCAGCAAGCTTTCCTTGAATGTCTCCCAGCTTGGTGTCGAGTGCTTCGCGTTCGTGATCGAGTCTCGCTGCGTCGGCAGAAGTATCGGCAAGACCAGTGCGCTGGGTCTCGAGTGTTGCCAGCTTGTCCGTAATTTCCTGCGAAAGTCAGTCATGGTCTGCAAAGCGAATGAGTCATTGCTTACGCCTTGCTCTCTCAGCAGCACCTTGCGCCAAACGTCCGCATCAAGCACAGCTTGAATAGCGGGTGTGTCGTCACCAGTGATCTGCCACAGTCAGCTTCTGTATATCAAAGAAAGATTCCATAGTGCTCACCTCTTGTTCGACGTGGAGAATCGAGATGTGTGTGGGAATGGCGACTTCTCTCCTCGAGAGCGCTCGGAGCAGCGTGGATTTACCGATACCGTTGTTACCCACGAGACCATACCTCCTGCCGTAGGCCAGAGTGAGGGTGGTATCTGTGAGAATCCTCAAGCCGCCAATCGACACATCGATGTTGTCGAGCTTGATATCCTTGGTTTTGTTCGCACTGGAACTGCCCAGCTGCAACGGGTTCACAGCCATGTAGAACTCCTCATACGACTGAGCATCCTCGGGTTGCTCGAGCAGGCGTGATGCTTCGTACTCTACGGTCTTGAATGTCTTCTTCTGCTGCTTGGCCGCGATCTTGCGTTCAGCCTTTTCCAGTTTCTTGCGGTCGACCTTGGATTCAACCTTGCGACTGTTGGCAGACTCGAGGTCAACGCCACCGGTGGCCACAGCGAGCGTCGAGGACATGTTCCGTTGTGTGCTGACCTGGATGGTCTGATCGAGACGTCGAACGACTGAAGGGCCGCGCTTCTGGCCACCGTTGGCCTCGGTATACCGGTCAACCCATTTGTCGACGAGTTGCTTGATCTTGTTCTCGAGCTCGGGGTTGACGTCGCCAGAGGCAGACATAAGGAGCTCTGTCACTGCGAGGGCCGCATCATTGAGAGGCGAAGAGTCGCTAGTATCGTCGTCATCGGACCAGGCCGTAGAGGCGTGGGAGAGGTAGCCGGCGGAGTAATCAGAGACAACAGGGTCGATGTCCGGGAGGACGGTCCTGATGTCGGCGTCCATGTTGGCTTCGCAACTAGCAGAGGCAGACCAGAAGTGCGGATTCGAGTTTTCTGTTTTCCTCCCGTTCAAAAGATTCGGATCAAACGAACGGGTATCGAAGCCGACTGTCGAGAATGGAAGAGCTTCCTCGCGTTGATGATGCCGGAAGTCGAAAGCTGCCCCGCGGTGGTGAACGACCCGAACCGCCTTGAACTTTTGCGTGGGGCTGGTTCTGGTCCAAAGGTAGCCTAGCTTCGTGCCGCTTTAATGTGCACCATCTTTGCCCTGAGACAATGCCTCCCTACCTTACCCTTCAACAGAATTAGGATGAGGATTTGACATCAAGCCATAGTACCTGAAGTACGATTACCTCATAAATCAATTCAATGAAGGTATGAGCGCATTCAGACGCAAACTGAAGCAAACCAAACAGGAAGCAAAGGCCAGTCACTACATAGCACCGTGCAGAGCAAACTACTATCTCTAGATTATTACAAGTTTTGGGCGCATTTGACCCCCAAAAATTCAACTTCGCAAGTACCCAAGTCTCACGGAATAATGATTTTCTTGTTCATATTAACCTTCCGTGTCAATCATGTTCGACGACCGTCTCCGTACTGATCTCGGCTACGGTAGTCGTGTCTGTTGAGAACAGTTGTTGGTTCGGTCACATCAGCTGCGGCGTCGGATGACTATCCCACGCCAGTGTCAGATCAGTATCATTATCGACTGTTGGATCAGTTGATAGAGACAGCCATTTGAAACATGTATAGATTGAGACCTAGCCTTCGCGGTTGATGACCATGAAATTGGGGGTTCGTGCCACAGGGTTGCAAAACCCTTCTTGATGCCTGGCAATTCACTTGGAGCTACAGTCACCACGACAGCTTCGTGGTAGAGAAAAGAAGCTACAGACGCCGCAAATTGCCTTGCGTTTTATGCTTCACTTCCAATCACACTGCCGCGCGAGGTCAACAGATCGATTCACCTCATTGGGAAGCAACTACCCCGACCACCCATGCCATCTTCACTCATCCATGAGACCGACTTCGTGGATCAAAAACGCCAAAGGAATCCTCGATCTTTTTGTGAACTCTCATTGGAATAGCGAAATGTTCTTGGCCTTATCGCAGGACGCAGTTTCCATCGCGGGTTGGCAGAAGCAGTTTGTGTCACCCAAGCTCGTTGACAGGCTCGACAGCAACGGCAGTCGCAAAGAACCCGTATCGAATCGAACAAACGAGACTCGATCATCATGGAATCACTGAGTCGAGAAATCCTCGACATGATCCTGGACCATGCATTGGACGGATCGCCACGGGGCGTGGCAGCCTCGTATGCCACAGTCTCTCGGAAATGGCAAATCGCCATTGAGGCTCGTACGATGAGGAATATCTCTACTAGACCCGGTGATCAATTCCAGAAGATCAGTACCATTTTCTCCGCCAAGTCACTGCACAGACGTGCCGCGTTACGAAGCCTCCATCTCCGCTCTCGAGTACCAACAAGGGGTCGCACATCGGGAGATGCAGATGTGAACGATGCCTGGTTCGAAGACTTCATGAGCAAGCTATTTCAAGAGCTCAAGTCCTGGGAAGAGCATCCTCGTGTCAGCACCAAAGGTAACTTTACGCCTCTACTCAGACTCGGACTGGAATTTCAAACCCAAAATTTCATGGATTTTGCCCCGACATCTCTCTGGCGATTCGGAAGCGCATTTCTCAACTTCAGGGCTCAAACACCGGTTCTGCCACAAATTTCGATGGTAGTCCATCTGGAGACAACGAGTTGGCAGGGCATGTATGTGCATCCCGCAGCACTTTGTCACATCGCCACAAGTCTTCCATCTTTGGAGGAAGTGAACTACGAATTCCATGAGCCTTCTTTGCAGGTCAACGCCATACGAGGAGAACCTCGTCAAGCTTTGACCGACGCCCTGCGGCATTTCAAAACTAAGCTTCCGCGTTTATCGCGGTTATCTGTTCGGGAGCCCCCCAGCATGTTCGAGGACATGCTTTCACGGAAGGCTGTGGATCTCGCTACCGTTGCGAATGGGGTCGACCGGTTTAGCCAGGCTCTGCGAGAGCTCTGTGAGGCTGGTGCACTGACTGACCTTGTGCTGTCTGGTATTCCGTTATCTGCAGGTCTCTTCATGTCGACAGAGCCCGCAGCAGAGCAACAAAGCTTGACTATGTGGCCATCAATGAAAGGCTTGGAAATAGATGGCAGTGTGATCACTGTCAACGGTCAGTGGTTTAGGACTAACACTGCTGACCATTCGATGCTTGCTTCGACGCCACTGGCCACACCCGGACACCCGGATGCATTCTCCCCCGATCAAGAGGCTCAAGAATCCAGTACTGCTTCGGATCAGCAGGGTATAGGTACTAGCACCGACGAGGACGATACAGAACACCTCAAGTCCATAGTGCCAGGAGACCAGGTGTTTAATTCCTTCGTCGAAATCATGATGCGAACAGCAACGCGAGGCATGCCGTCTCTCGAGAAGTTTAGGTTCGCTGCAAGGCTGGCTCCCGTCATACTATACATGACCGTAGCCGAGAACATAGGTCAGGCTGCCGGCTCACACACGGCGTTCCTTCACAAGCCTGTCGGCCAACGTGGGATCATAGCACATGAGGCAAGAAAGGCAATTGGCAGACGCAGCATCGCCTGGGTAGGATCTGAAGTATGGGAAATCCCCGAGCCAGTGATGGAAATGTGCAGAGAATGGGTTGGTGAGACAGGCCTGGTCAGGCTGTCAAGGTCCCAGTGTCGCTCTATTGAGTATTGAGACCATGCAGTCTAAGGATGACCTGCCGACAAACACCAGCATAAAACCACCATGCGCATGTTGAGCCATCATGAGTGGAACTTAGACTTCGTTACATCCGGTGCCGATGTTTCTGTCAGAGTCCGTCTTTCATGCATCCCGACGTTGCGATGCTGATTGGGTTAGTGATCACTCCTTGAAGATCGCAGTTCTCCTGCGTCGCGGCCTAGACCATGGAGGCTTGGTTGCATCGCTGACATTCCCAGATCTCGGTTCCACTCAGTTGCAGGAAGCGCCGCGGAAGGATTAGTCAAAAGAATCTTAGCTGGCCGAATCCATTCCTGAATTGCGAAGTACTGGCAATCCCCCACACTGAATTTGACTCTGTTGCTTGTGAACTCATGCTTCTTCAAAGCCTCTCTTTGCCTACAGCTGGTGTAAGTCGGGCCAGCACCATGGCCAGGATGTCATGTATAAAAGCGGCCACTCATTTCGGACGTCTTTTTTTTCTTCACGCATGAAGGGACATGAAAGTTAATTAGACGACACTCTTGCTGAACTCTCAATTCAACTGATCTATTTGAAGATTGATTATGGCTACACGATGGGCACGACTCCATGAGTCCCCAGCCGGTCCTGGCGATGCTCGCCCTACCGCCGCCGACATACTACAAGATGAAGGCCTGGCGGGAAAGTGGCAGGACAAAGTCATCATGATCACAGGCTGCTCTTCTGGAATCGGACTTGAAACAGCACGGGTCTTGGCCCTCACAGGCGCAACACTCTACCTCACTGTTCGCGACCTGGACGTGGGAAAGACAGCACTCGGCCACGTTGCAGAAAGCGACCGCGTTCACCTCCTGCAGCTTGACTTGAATTCTCTCGACAGTGTTCGTGCTTGCGCTGCTGAGTTCAGCAAGAGGAACTCCAAGCTCAACGTCCTCATCGAGAATGCGGGAGTGATGATGACACCTGAGGGTGTCACTACCGACGGCTTCGAGACGCAATTCGGCATCAATTACGTGGCTCACTTCCTTCTCTTCCAACTCCTGCGTCCTACGCTTCTGGCTTCTACAACACCGAGCTTTCACTCTCGCGTGATCACGTTGTCTTCCATCGCGCACCGCTCTGGCGAACCTGATGTGGACGACTTGAGCCCCCTAGGAGACTACAACCCCTGGGTAGCCTACGGAAAAGCGAAGACCGCAAACATCTGGCTAGCTCATCAAATTGAGAAGCTCTACGGTCCGCAAGGCCTGCACGCTTGGGCTGTCCAGCCTGGCCCTACAGGCACTGCGCTGTATAGACACATATCCGAGACGGATCAGGCCGCGAGCGCCTCTGATCCCGTCCTGATGAAGCTCTTCAGAACGGTCGAGCAGGGAGCTTCTACCACTGTCTGGGCCGCCACCGCCAAGGCTCTTGAGGGTCACGGAGGAAGTTATCTCGAGGACTGCCAGATCTCTAGCGAATGGAAGGAATCTGGAGGGCCTTGGAGCCCGGGACACAGCGCGTGGGCGTATGATGACGAGAAGGCTGCGAAGCTGTGGACCAATACCCTGGTCCTTGTTGGTATGAGTGATTAGTTTCAGACCGGCCGTCATTCTCACCAGTGAATTCGTCAGGCTGCTCACTGCGCAGCTCGAAAGAGGGACAGCTCAGGTCCTTCGTCAACGTCAATACAGCACCTTCAACATAGTGAACCAGATTTCCGTACCGTGATGGCTTTTGAACGAAGACAATCTCACTTCAAGGATATCGTTGGACCCTGCTGGGGATTGCAGACGCGCATACGAGAGGCCACTGGACTGACGTTGATAGCAACGGAACTCGATTAAACAGTCCTGCTTTCGGAGGCCTCCATTCCTCCGCAAAACCGTAGCTTCCCAAGCGGAAAAGAAGGCCAGCTTTTCCTTCATTGTGCTTTTCGTTCCTCAATGGAACCAGGACTTGGTCGTTGATGTGAATAGCCTCAGGGCCATTTGACGTCGGGATGTGGCATGTCAAATTTAGCTTCGCTGGTCTCTCTAGGACAGAAAGACTACTCTTGGATATCCACGGAAGTGTTTAGAAGATGCAGCCAACCTCAGCTGGGTAAAGGTCGTGTTGGTCATGTTACAGCTTCGATGATGACATTTGGTTATGTAGTTTCACTCCACTTGTATTTGTAGTAGGCGTGAGATGCTGTAGCAACAAAGAAATCAAGTCAGGGATGTAGGGAGGCACAACTCTATAGAAACAGACCTCAAGTCTAAGGAATGAATTGAGTCACCAGCATATCTTTGTATCTTGTTCTGCCGGTGGATGCCAAGTGCAGGCGAGCTGCGATGCTGTGGTTCGGAGGGACGGACGGACGGCTCCGAGGCCTCGAAGCTCGGCATGATCGAGCTCGAGATCACTTACAAGATATGATATGTCGAGCTGATGACAAGTGCAAGGTCGCTTATCGACTCACAATGCACTCACATCAGACCCTGAACGCCACAAACTTTGGGATCCGAAATAGCTTCCCCGCCAAGGTCCCGAGCCCTCGCGAGTCTGCGTTGGGGGGCGATTGGTGTGGCAGCCACAAGCAGCCTCGACCTCGATAGCCCAGCAAGATCATCTCCAAAGGGCAAACCGCGTAACCGGGACAAGGTGTAGAGGGGTCCAGCCCTGACAATCCCCCCACGGCGAAGTCCGCGCGCTCACCGTCGATCTCACTCCGCCATCAAACGCGAGTAAGCACTTCAAACCACCAGCGCGATTCGGCTCAGCGCCCCTGCAAGTGATCCTGCTTCATCTTGGCTCTTCGTCCACGTTTATTCGTGATTGGCCACAGCCCACGTCAACGGCCAACCCCAATGCAAACCCTCGACCTGAACCCATGTGCGATTTCCAATCAAATCAACCAAAGACAACAGAAAGCCAGCGAGTGATTCCTCCGGCATCGAGTACTCAATTATCTCGACTCGATGTTTGACCTTGGAACCGCCTGGTTCCCGCAAGCTTGGTGTCCTGCGATTTCGTCAAGTATACTTACTCGGGTGAAAATGATGGTGATCCTTTGAATAGCAAGAACTTTCAGATAAGCCGGCAGCGAGCACGAATGTTGCGACATCAGCTCCATGATTCTCTTTGGTGGATGCCGCTAGAGAAAACACCTGGATCCAGGTCAAAGAGGCGTTCCTCGAAGGTCCGAGTCGGTGCGAGAGTTCCGGTCCATAACCAAGTTGAGTAGGCGGGACCAGGAACGGCCCACGGGGTTGCGGATCATGGCCCAGGATTGAGTTTCCGTAGCAGAGGCATCTCGTCCTGTGAGCTCTCGCAAACGAGGTTGCTCACCTCCTCGAATGGTGCCGGTCAGATTACTACATGAGCCGGTTTTAGACCATCTCCGCTTTACCTGCCTGGTGGGATCGGATCATATTCCATCCTCAGCTTCTCAATGGTGCCCGCACGCTCGTCAGACCACTTCCCAAGGCGAGTGTTTGCCTCAACTTGAGTGAATACCCACTCAGGTAGGCGCAAGTCGTGCAGCCTGCAGCCTGTGTGCAGGACACGATATCTCGATTCGATAATGTGTGCCCACATCTTGGAACAAACTGGGTTTTGCAGATCACGCCCACCACCCTCTTCTGTCGTCATTCCAGAATCAGAGACAGTGTTCGTGTCTGTGCTCCGCAGTTGGCAGTGGATGGACACACATGGTCCACGAGCCAGCAGACGCGCTCCCACGCGCAGCCACCGCCTGTGCTAAAACAAATGCGGCTTGCAATCGAAGCAAACAATGGGCGAACAAGCAAACACGAAAGTGTCTCGGAGATGACATGGAGCTTTGACTGCGTCATTTTCGTTGTCTGATAGAACCGGCGTCTACTGCCAAACTCCAGTCTCGTCAGTTTGACACAATCCTCAGTCGCTGGACCCGTAGAAGGAACCGAGTAAGGTCTAGCGAGACGCGTAGTAGCAAGCTGAGGGCGATCTCGTTGGCCCTAGGACCGCGGTGTCGAATCGGGGTGTGCGGCGTATCAAGCACGACGACCCTGTCTTCCCTGTCCGCCCAGAGATGCGTTGGCAACGAGCTGAGGATGATAATGACCAGGGCCGATTGGACTCCAGCTCCTGAATGATGAAAAAAAGGCGAGGCGCTGCCTGACAGCAAGCCATGGTGCGTAACGCGAGCCTGAAATACGTTTCACACGTCTCTAACCGCGATGGGAAAGCGCTTGGGTAAGGCATAGCTATCGCAAATTTCATGGACGTGGTAAGACACCCCGAGGTCGAGATTTCAATTGCACTAGCTTGGTGTCGCATTGAGACATTCTCGAGTCCTCTTAAAGCACATGCTGGGTTCAGGGCGGGACATGTCCTCGGCTCGGAGACGACGATGGCACTTTCCCCAGCGAGCCCTATAACGCTATTCTGTAAGCAAAGCGCGTCTTGAATCGTCCGGGGACTTGGCCGGGGACCTGGGGCCCATCCAGCCGCGATGCAAGGCGTCGGCAGTTTGCTAGACACGTCCTCGCAGAACCAGATGTAATGGCCTACCTTGCCGGGGTGCTGCGGAGGCTGCTGGCAACAACGCATCCGTCACTGGGATCGGACGCCTCCTTGCATCGCTGGCGCGCAGGTCTCGCGTGCTAAGCCTGTCAGTGTCTTTTTGAACATAGTGAGACGTTGTACCAGTAGTGAGCGAGAGTAGATACCAGGGCAATGCAGGCGAAAATGTGCGCCTGATGAATCGATGGTGGGCAGAGGCCGGTCTAGGTAAGCTGGGAGACCCCTGGCATGTGTGATGGCCGAGAGCTGTATTGCATGAAATATGGGTGGGTGCTTGGAGTTGGAGCATGGGGGGAACCTGTTTGTTCGGCGAAGAAGCTGGTCAGAAGCTGGCCGGATGAGTACTGATGGTACTGGACCAGTGATCTGAGGGGCGCCGTCACGCGCTAGGAACCGCCATGCCAGCGAGAGACCGAATATGAGGCCGGCAGCGAAGGATTGCTCAGCGGAAATTGATGTCAATACCTGGGTCCAGCATGGTTGTGTTGTGGTGCCTTGTTGATGGGTGGGAAGTTGAGACGAGCCTCAGGAGTCGGTGAGCAGATGCAAAGCATTGAAAATGCACAAGGCCACTGCAGGACGATGGGAGGCAGTCGGTGACGGCTGGCTGCCAGTGGGTGTCAGTTGCAGTGGTGCACTCTTTGCACTAACAGGTGACGTTGAGGCTGAAGGCGTGCTGAAGTTGCACAGCGTAGCGGAGCGTCAGTGGGCATTGTCGTTCCGAGTCCGCAGCTGCTGGCGCTGCTGAGTGTGGACTGGCGTGGTTTCAAGGCGCTGCGTAGTGCTGGATAGCAGCAAGGATAACACCGTACAGGACCGTTGGCACTGACACTGACACAGGTACGGGAGGCGTACAGGTGCAGCGCCGCACCCTGCCAGTGCTTCAAGTTGCTGCCGCCCCCTGCCGCGCTGGCTGCCTTGTTTCCCACTGGCCGTGTGCTTCAGCTCCTCTGAGTGGCTTCGGTTTTACTGGGTATCCCTGTACGTGCAGCAACTCCAGTTCGCAATTGGCATGGCAATCTCCAGATGCAAGACCTGCTGGCGTCCCTGGCTGACCTCTGTTGCTTTGTTTGCCCTTCTTACTCGAGACTCATTTGCCTTCTGCTTCCATGCTTACTTGGTGTTGCAGCAATCAAAATAAATCAAGCAAAAAAAAGCAACGACCGGCCGCGCCAGATGCAAGCGAAGCCCTAATAACATTGCCAGTGCCTATCATCGTCGAGCGGCTGAACGACCACCACCATCACGTCTGCTACTGCCACTGCTGCTGGCGTTGTTCCAACTGCAGCTTTGGCCTCCAGCTTGCTTGCACCCACCACCATCCCAAGTTGTCGGCTCTCCTCTTCCCTCCTTCTCCTCCCAACGTCTATTTCGTCGTCTCTTCGGTTCAGTCTTCCTTCCTCAGCTCCAATTCGCTTCATTCGCATCCTTCTTTCATCATTGGCTCTTCCTTACCGTCTTCAGAAACCTCTCTTCTCGGCTGCTGTGGCCCCCCCAAACGACGCGACGTCCACTAGAGAAACCACGGCTCCCGAATCCGCTTCGACCCCATATTACACGCGACTCGACCGATGCCCTTCATGGCTTGACGATGCACAACCTCGAAATCCTCAAGCAATAACACCCTTCGGCTTGAGTAGAATGCAGGCTCCGGGCTCTGCTCGCTTCGAGTAGAACCCCCTCGGCAACAATGCAGACCGTCCCGACAGTAAGTTATGCCATGCTGAAACTACTAGACTCCAACTTGTGGTCATACTGCGTCCCACGTCCGAAATCCTCGTACCCGACCTTCACATCACCGCCCACTTCGCTCCCTGCGCCAAATTTCCCCTCTTGGCTGTCCCAACCCTGCCCTCAACTTCGGCTCCAGTATTGGCATCTTCACATTGCTCATCTGCTTACAACTTCACAGCTTGTTGGAACTGGTACTGCTGTTGCTGCGGCGGCAAGCGGTCTCGTCTTCGGCGAACAATCCCTCGAACACAACCCAGTCATTGCTCAACGACCTCCCACGGGGAGATCCTCCTCTGCCCCTCTCGCACCCCTCACAAACCACCGACTACATACCTCACCCGCTGGCAGATCAGGTCCAAATTCTGCTACCCCGTCACCGGGCCTCGAATTCTCGCAGCCACACGTCGGTGCTCATGTCTTGTCGTCCTCACGACCACCTCTGTCTCGACATCACAGACCGGCAAGTGCCCAGCCGGCGACTCAGAAGCCACCAAGCCGACGACAGTCGTTTGCTCGCCAGAGAGACTCTTCCAATCCAGCAATCGCCGAGAACCCCAGAGACTCTATATCCTCCAACAGCTCGTGGATAAGAAGACTCTCCGTTCGCCCTCTATCACACCACGGCAGTTTCCAGTCGAGTCTCGACCACGACACAACCTCGATTGCTTTCTCCCACGGATCGAGTGCACCTATATTGTCCCCCCAATTCGCGGGTGGGCAACCACTTCCACCAAACAAATTGGTCAAGCGTAGTTCCCAGCACGAAGATCCGGAAGACTTGATACGTCGACGCTCGAGATCACACAGGCCGACTCTACGACGCCCGGCAACGAGTCATCAGAGATCTGCAACTCTACACCAATTTCTACCAACTCCAGAATTCGAGCTCACGACTACAAGGGGGGATTACTCTTTTGATCAGGGACCATCGGTCGGGGGGTACTTTGGTGCTGGGTCGTCACAGGGTCCAGATCCTTCGTCGAAAGGGCGAAGCTGGACCTCCTTCTTCCACAGCCGCTCCGTGGACACTGCACTTCAAGCAACTCTCCGCAAACCCAACGACTCGGCACCGGCCAGTCGCTCATCAGCATTCAAGCGCATTAGTATCTCAGCCGACAAGGGAAAGGCCTACCTGGTAAAGCCACGACTGATCTCAGGGGCGCTTGATCACTCGTCAGATTCGCGTCTGAACACAGATACCGTCGACTTACGGCCAGCAGGGCTCACAGAAGACGTGGAAATCTCAGAGCCCTCTGCAGATACGACACCCTCCTCCAAGAAAGCACGACGATCAATCTCTATGAGCTTCTCATCAGCAGGCAATTGGGTCTCCAGGACGTCAGGAAGTCTACGGAGGCCTAAGCGCGGCGCAGAATCTCGAAACGGAAATAAGCGATATGTGTCAGCTCCAGTCAGCGGCACACAAGCCTTAGCAGACCAGGACACCAGTCAGATGGAGGAATCACTCTCGCCCACTCATACGCCAAATGACAGGGGTGCGCCCTCAGTGTCATCTACAAAAGCACAGCGACCTGCACGACAAAGAAATACATCATCCCCCCTGCCCCCGCTCTCAAGACTTGCTGAGGGTCACGTCGACGTATCTCGCATCGGTTCAGATGGCGGGGGATTATCTCGATCTGCAATGCGGCCTCATCAACCCTCTGGCAGCTCCAGTAGTTCTGCTGCCATGTCACCGCGAAGAGGGGTTGGCTTCGATGGCAGATCAAACATTGACGGATCGGAAGGCGAAAGCCGCGATTTCGGATCCGTCGACGATGACGATACAGACTTCAAGAGTGATGGCATCTTCGATTCTATACGAACTGCTGGCTCAAGTCGAGGTAGGGCTGTCGAAACACCTCTCGACTCGATGTACGATGAGTCGCCGCCGAGCACAGCCGGTAATGGCAAGGCCAAGCGTTTGTCAATACATGAGATCTTAGGCAAGGCGTGGGATGAGGAGGACCGGATCCCGGAGGAAGACGAGAATACGCAGACGCCAGTTCGAGTTAGCCGTGCCCGGTTCAGCACCGACACCAATGATGGTGCCTCGTCTGCCCGGGAACCCGTGCGCATGTCCATGGACGACGACTTTGATGACGATTGGGCCAAGGACGACGATGCGCCGTTCAACTCGTTATCCCCGCCGTCGAATGGCGGCTCCCTGAACTCGAGAGGGATGAATCCCAACGTTAGGCTCGCACTTGCCAACATCAGTGGCAACGGGACTCTCGACGCCAGCATCAACGATTCAATCAGTGAACGGCCCCTGAGCAATCTTTTTGATTGGTCGGAGCCGTCAGCACACGAGAAACATGATGACGGCCACTCACCACGACCTCGCACTGCATATGCGAAGCAAGAATCCGACCCTAGAGGTGGCCGTTCCGCGACTCGCAAAGGGCCCACGCCGACTCACGTCCGTAGCCAAAGCGTGCCGGTCGTCCACGACGGGCCCGACGAAACGAAAACAGCGAACGGCAAGTATGGTACGTGGGGCATGTCCTCAAAGACCGTGAGTGAGGATTGGGATGAGGACTTCGAATTTGGTGGCAGCACTGCTGGCGATGACCCTGGCCTGCAGGACATGTTCGCTGTGCCCGAATCCATTCGAGCCACGCAGCCAAGCGTCAAAGCACACTCTGGACAGATTCGAGAGTTTTCCCTGCTGGTGAATGACCTCAAACGTTTGTGCCGCCATGGAAGAGATATGTCCTTGCTCGATGGGCCGTACAGGTCTCTGTGGAAAGAAGCGGAAGGCATCATTACACTCGCTTCGCCAGACGAGGAGGACGAAGACGGTGACAAGCAGTCAGACTTCTCTCTGGACCTCGAAGCCTTTGACGCTGACGACCGATCTTGGCGAGAGGGAATGGATGCAGAGTCGCTCGACAAGCTGGATGCTGCTATTGACAGTCATCCGGCGATGTCGAAGACTGCTGTCGTCCGAGAGCGCCCTTCGCCGCGCAGGCGCTCGGTATTCTCCCCTGATGACGACATCTTTGGCTATAATGCTTCGGCAGACAATCATGTCAGCTCAAGCAGAGCGAGCCGTCCTCGCACCCCAGAACCTGGTCCTCGAAAAGCACCTGATGTCAATGGAGTTGTCAGACATGTCATGGAAGCCATGCAGCAACGGTCCACTGCGCCTCCGCAGCCATCGAAGAGTGATCGCATGCATTTTGACACTAATAGCCTGAAGGCACTTGTCAAGAGGGCTGGGGATTTGCGAGATATTTTGTCTGACGCGATCCGGAAAGTTGACCAAATCACCCAAAGCCCGGCCCGAACGCCTCGGCACGACCGTTACGATCGACACCAAGAGTCCAGTCCTGCTTTCACCAAGGTTTTTGAAGAACCGACGTCTACACCGCCGCGGCGTATCGTGCAGACTCGAGGCAACAACACCACAGCGGAAGATGCGTCGTCTGAAAACTCACCTCCTTCTGGCATGAGTGGACGACTGCAAATGATGACGGTCAGTTAAAGTAGTAACGCTGGCCGAATTTCCCACCTCGCCTCGCCTTCTACATACCAGCGTCCAAATGCCATAAATCGCTCTACAGCCTAAAAGGTTTGGAGACTGCATTCACGAGCAACATGGAGATTGGCAAGGAGGAATAGATATACATTAGGCACCAGCGGCCGGCACAGCTGTCGGTCGTCCGGCTGGTGCACGCAAGGAGGCATGACGACTTGAAGTACAGACGCATACATGACGAACCATCAAACGCGACACGCATGACAGGAAGACCGGATGAAAGACAGCTCATGAAGAACAACATCATTACGGACGGAACAAAAAGAACATTTTGGGCTACAAACTTTGTTTCTACTTTTCTCTTTTCTTGGTATGCTCGTCTTGTTCTGTTTTCTTTTGTGCAAACGTCGTCAGGACGCATGCATCATGGCATCCTTCCCAGCTAGACCATTGGGAAGGCGGAGGGAAGCAAAAGGAGGGCTTGTTGTACCATGGAGCAAGGGTCAACGGAAACAACATTTTTCCACTGTAAAGCATAGGGCGTTTTTCACCTTCCCTTAATGGCGGGGGAACAAGGGGGGGCGCGGTTGAGCTAAGGTTCTGCTGTCACGAACTGCATGGATAGAAATCAGCATTGGCACATGATACATTTCAGACCCGTACACAGCTGCTCGAACATGAACGCGAGTGATGAAGCATAGATCTGTCTGCACCGGGCTAAGAACAGTATGCCCTGGACAATCAGCCACAGCCCATCTACCTCTTCTTTCTGCGCCTCTCCGCTAAAGGTTCCTCCGGGCCGTGCCCGAACGCGTAGTCCTTGACGAATGCGTCCCCCAGATTGTCTAGGAACCCCATGTCGTACAAATTCTCAACGTCCCTGAGAGCCCTCACGCGCGTCCACTCACCCTCACCAGGCAAGTCCTTCCTCTTCGGCTCCAGCCCGTCAACTGTCGCCACAATCACCCTCTCCGGCTCGACTGGCCATCTATCGCACCTAGGTTCCGTTTGCAGGTCACGTGGTCTGTTCGTGCGCAGACCTCGTTGCCATGCATACCCATCTTCCATGTCCTCCTTCAGCTCCGTCCACTTGAGGGACTCGTTGGTTGTGACGCCGGTGTAGACTTGGTAGAGGGTGTATAGGGAGAGACCCCAGACAAGGGGCGAGGTGAGCAGAGCGAGGAGTGTCGTTGAGCCGAGAGGCACGTTGGTGCGGAGGCCTTGCCCCCAAATGGCGAACCAGCGGGTGTAGGAGTCACCGAGGTATCGCGACGGCATCATCGTCCACTTCGGATACTTCTGCTTCAGACCGGACCCGAGAATGGAAAGACCCATAAGGCCTCCGTAAGAGGTCATTACGGCAGTGGAAAACAGCAGAAGTAGGAACCAATGGTGGTTCCCGTAACCCACGCATGAGTTAATGAAGACGCAGTGGTGGTCTGCCTTTGCGATGCAGCGCTTGCATATGGAGCAGTGTTTTGAGCGTGGAGGCTTTTGAATCTTGCAAGTTCGACAGATAGAGCCAGGGCGGAAGAGAGCATGGTCGTAGGGGTAGAGAGACATGTAGTAGGCATGGTTGGAGGGGGTGATGTAGCCCGGGTCGGCAGCGCACGAGAGGTAGAGGAAGATGAGAGGAAAGGAAGCTGTGAGTGACGTCATAAATCTGGTCAACAGCGAGATGTACGGCCAGACGGACGGCAGGTATAAAGTGTAGCCGGTGAGCATGATTACAAGAAAGATGATCTGGAGACGTCAGATGGGTTCGAACGGTTGTATCGGAAGAGGACGGGACTCACCACAACTGTTGGATGCCGGTCATAGAGGATATGATTAGAGAAGCGCGAGATCGAGCTCGTCAGACGGCCTCCTGTCAGCCTCCTATCCAAGTCATAGAGGTATTTGGGTATGTGAACCCATAGTATCCTATGAAGGGTTGCAATGGGCGTGTTCCTGGATGAGCCGGTCAGCCATGAATTTCAGATGAATCATGTCGTGAGCGGCACATTCAGGATGAAGAGCCAGGCAAAACGTACTTCAGAGCTGGTATACGACCAAAGAATGTGACGAACACGAAGAAGGAGAAGATGAGGATAGCAGTGAGAATCTTGGCGATGAGGCCCATCTTTGCGGAGTGGCTGGGCTGCCGTAGACCAAGAGACGCGTGTCGAGAAGGCTACTTCGCAGAATTGCCGTCGAGAGGTAGGAGCAGCGAGCTTTGGCTTTGGTCTTTTTGTTATTGGACTTCCATAGCTGTCAGGTTGATGCGTCGTCAGCTTGGAGGTGAGTGCGCTGGGATGGCTGCGTTGAGTGGGAGCAAATGGAGTGCGGTGGGAGATCTAGTGGTGACTGTGAAGTCGCAGTACCCTTTCCAGTGGTTATCATACACACAACCTCTATAACCATGTCCAGTCTACAGAAATGCACAATTCACGTATGATTCATATACTTCTGTCCTTGTTTACATTTTTCTTGCTCAATAGGTTATCATCTTCCTGCTGCTCACAGTTGATATGTCAAGTTCGAAGCCGGCGATCCTTGATTGTCCAGAGGGTCAACGGTCGCTAATTTGAGGGGATGACCACCTGGAACATCCCCTGCAACTTTCGGTTGGTCGCAGCTGCCGCTTCATTCATTCCACGTGACAGCGCGACGTCAAAGAGAATCTCACCTCGTTTGCTTCAGATCTGAGCGACGAGACGAAAAAAGGGCTCGACAAGGCTCACAGAGTGAGGTAAAGACTCCTGGCTTGTTCTCAGACCCCAGGGCCATCATCAACGGAATCCATGCCACCTTTCTTGATCTATCTAGCGGCCTGCAAACGGCGTTGATGCTAGACGTGTCGAGACGCGACTATTCTGAACCCTGGAGACGGACGCGTTGATGACGACCAGCCGGACAAGTCTCGCATTGCCAGCATTTGCGAGTATATCGTAGAGGCTTCATTACAACATGGCTTCAGGGATCACCTATGATGGCGTGGAAAGCGCCGAAGGCGGTAATATTTTCAAGGACTTGTCGTTCTGGGTCGCTCAGCGCGTACCTATGCGAAACGACATTGTTAGCAAGATCAAGGTTCGTTGATATTCTCATTCATCAGCTCACATGGCGCTAATTTCATTTTCTAGTCAAACGGCGGCGAAATCGTGCAGCTGGAAAAGAACGCGGATCTCCTGATAGCAGATCACGCTCGCAAAGACGCTCCCCCCGGCTCTTTCTCATGGAAATTTATTCAAGACTCGGTCGAGAATGGTATCGCTCAGGTCCCCGACAAGTACCGCATAGGCCCAGATCCCGACGCAGTCAGACCAGTAGCCGGCGGCGGGCTCACAAGGTCTGGTAGAGTACCTTACACGCATGCTGACGATGCGGCTCTGGCCAAATGGGTATTGTCCAGACCGGGCGAGCCACGACTCGGCAACGACATATATCAGGCTTGGGAGCAGATGGTAAGCCTCCAAGCATCGAGATGGCATCAAAAGGAAACCGTGCATTCCGAGGGCTAACCTCTTGTCAGAATCCGCGCCATACGTGGCAATCATGGCGCAACCGATGGGCCAAGAAGTTACAGAGCTATACGGAACATGAGCTTAGGATGCTTGCCGCCACTGCTCCGGATCTGCCTGATGCTACCAGCACAGTGACTCGGCCGAAAGTCGAGGTGCACAGGACAGTACAGGCCCCTAGCCGCTCATCACGAATACCAGTAGCTACCGCGACGCCCGTACAGTACCCATCTCCGCCTCCTGCAGCTCCGGTAGCGCCATCACAAGCAGGAAGGGTTCCTTTCACACCAGACGACGATGCCATCGTAGCTCTTTGGGCGCTCTCGAATAATGGCACTTTAGTTAAGTGCCATTTTGTCGAGATCGAGGAGCGGGTATGTCCCTCATGACTCCGATTACAGAGCATCGCTAACTTCCTACAGTACCCTCACCACGGATGGGATTCCTGGAGAACTCGTTGGAATAAGAAGCTGCGAAAGTATCCACCCACGGTGTTAAAGAAGATGGCCGACACCGTGCCAGACGAGGAGTCCGAGGCTCCCTTGCAACAAGTAGGAACAGTTGAGCCTTCCGCAGCGCCCATGCCTTGTGCACCGGAGCAGGCAGCACGGGTCGAAAGCAAGCAAGTTGTGAGGACCACTGTCACAGTGTCAGCTGCTGCGGTACAAGAACAGACCTCGCTTCAGTCGGAGCCATCCACAGGGCGCGCTCAACAGACGAGAGAGCCCCGCGGACCCGAAGAACCTGAAGAAGAACAAGCGGCGGCCACACCTATAGTGCGGGACGATACAGAAGGAGCTGAGATAGAGGCGATCTTGGGAGAGGCCTCTCGAGAAGATGATGAGGATGAGGATCCCCAAAGGGATCAGTTCTACCAGGATCTTCTCAATTTCTTTGACTGTGAACCCAAAGATTTCAGCTGGCCAATCATAAGCGGCCGGACCGGGGACTTCGAAATCGATTTATTCCATCTCGCCAAAGCTGTGGAAGCGCAGGAAGTCGCACGCGAGGAAATCGACTGGGTAGAGGTCACACGCGCACTCGGATGGACAGCGGAAAAGGATGCATGGCTAGGGCCCGAACTTGAGAGATGTTGGGAAGAACGACTTCAAGAGTTTCTGGAGGCCATGAACGATTTTGAGTCCGAGGAAGATGGGGCAGAAGAAGAGCGTGGTGACGAGGTCTTCGAAGAGGAAGCAGTCATGCCCTCATCACCTCCAGTGCCTCAGGAGCGTCTCAAGCGATCCCGTGGTCCCGACCCGATACCATCAACAGCATCTGTCCGCAAGAGGCGGCGCTTACTAGAGGGTGCGGAGATTCCATCGACACCTGACGAGCAAGTTGGCATATCGAAGGAGCTTCGCCGTGCACACGAACTCTCACTCTCACCGACGGCTATCAGAGCCAGTGGACAAACCTCGCGGCAGCTACCACTCCTTCAGGGAACGCCCGGCAAATCTACTGCGAGAGACACGAGCCCATTGCCTCTTGATTTTAGGACAGACTTGGAAGACTTGCGAGGCCGGAAGGAGCAGGATACATCAGACGACGAATTACCATCGCTCGGCGCCATTCTCCGTGCCAACGGCAACAGCAAAGCCGCCAAAAGGAGGACATTGCCAGCATCTTTCAGTCGAGACACGGCGACACGACCTCCTTCGCGAACTTCACGCGTTGAACACCAATCTTCGCCGCCGCAGCCCTCGGTTCCAAGCGCCAATACACATACCCTTCCCTTGGAAGACTCGCCCGCCGAGTCTGCCGCCGACTGGGTTGCCCGCCATCTCCGCACTGGCTACCCGCGTAAGATCCTCAATCTTGCATTGCATACCACGTCCCTTCTCGCCGGAGCCGCTGCAGAGCATGTTGTCGACTCCCTCACCAACGAGAACGGTATCCCCACCGACCTCCCTGGCGTGTGGCTGCCTGCGGAGGACAGAGTGGTGAAGCGGCTCATGGAAGTAGACTTATCCGAACAGGCGGCTGATGCGGTGCAGCTTACGGAGCAGAAGATGTTAAGGGAGGAGCAACGACGGCTGATTGAGAGGCATACATGGGAAGGGCTGAGTAGGCGGAAGAGATATCTGAGGAAGAAGAGGAACGAGGAGAAGGCAAGGAAACGAGGGGCGAGTGAAGGGATGAAGATGGTGGAAGTGGAAGTGGATGTCAAGCCGACAGTGAGAGCGAGGGTAGGTTCTTTGACGGCAGAAGAGAAACGGAAGAGGGAGGCGGAGTTGAGGAAGATGCTGGAAGGCTGAAAGATGGGTGTTGGTTCGCGTGGCTTCGACGATACCCTTTTGGCGTTTTCCACACCAGCTTGCTATTACCTTGGGTCCAATGCATTACAAGATCATCATCCCAGCGTATCATTCGGCGAAATACGAAGACAGATTCACTTGTTCCACAATCAGCACCAGCATCTCTTGTATGTATATTGGTGTCCATTGTAAAGATTATGTAGGTCCCTTTGCCATCATCAACCGATGGATATGTGCACCGAGGCCGCCATCCGGGCTCCGTCCCTCAGGATGTGTCATCTGAGTAGATCATCTTCAGCGTCTACTTGGCCCGCATCATCAAGGCTCCTGTGGCAATCCTAATAACACCAGAACGATTAAGCAAAGCTCAGCCTCCCGCCTTCGAATCTCCCAAGTCGTTCCCCAGAATTCTGTTCGAGCGTCTCGTGCCCCTGACCCAGCAGCTCGACACGATACCTCTTCCCTCCCAATCAGTCACACGTATCAGGCGCAATAGATTGCCATTTCAATATTTCGGGTACCATGTAATGGCACTGAAGTCTTCACTCAGTGTATCGTTCCGAGGAGCGAAGCTTGCCCTAGTCAGAGAGGCATCTCGCGGTAACGAAACCTGCTCGGTTTTCCTAATGATGAATCCTGCGACCTCGCCTGTTTACTTGATTAGAAAAGTCATATCAACTTACTATGTTATGTACGTACCAATGCTGATGAGGAAGAGGTTGCGAGTAGCAGAAGGAGCTAGTCCGTACGATCCCATCCAGAGTGAAGCGGCTGGACAAATGATGTAGGGCCACCATCCAGCGAATCCAAAGCTGCGCGACATGTAGCCTTGGAAGTCGGACGCAGAACTTGCAGCTGATTCCAGTGTCGCCGTGATGTCTTTGGCTTTCTGTTGGACCATGCCTAGGGTATCCCCATGTGCACTATACTTGACTGTCAGGGAGTCAACCATGAGCTCTAGTCGCTGCATGTTCTACCCATTGTCAGCAATTGGCTTGTGCGTAGAACCCTGTGAAACATACCGCGTGGATCATTCCTTGGCGCTCTGAGGTTTCTACAGCCCATTGCTTTGAAAGCTCCTGAAACTGTCAGCGATAGTCTTCTCTAATTGGGAGTGGACCGACCAGATCGTTCTGAAGTGACGCAAACGCTATTACTGCGGCCGCGAGTTGTGAAGTAAATGCCTGGGTTTCTGTATGTATCTGATGAGCCACAGTCTGCAACGCGTTCTCTTGAGCAGCTGCCATGTCGGAGTGGTGATTCTGGATCGAGTGAATCATGCCTGCGATGTACGTTTCCAGGGCTTTGGCCTCTTGGATCCCGCCAGCGAAGACCTCGCTGTATTCCTGGTGGAGACTTAATGAGGGAAGTCTAGCACGTTTCATTTGGCCTTACCTTTGCTGCATTATGCAGGTTCTCAACCATAAAACTGTCGAGATCACCCAGCTTGTCCCGCAAGTGGTTGATCTTGGGCTCCAAGGACCCAATGTTGTCGGCCGCGTTTCGAAATACATGTTCCAGAGCTTCGCTTCGAGCTGCCATCTCTTCTTCGATTCGGTCTGTCAAATTGGACAGAATCTCAGTGACGCGTTGGTAGACGCGCAGGTTGTGATCTACGATCATTAGCTGAAGCTTCGTGCTCACGATGCGATAGCAGAGTACCTTTCTCATTGTCAGCTCGGGCCGCCTCGCAAAAGCGTAGGGCCTTGTGACGATAGCTGATCCAAGTGTTCCATGCCGCATCAGATTGAGACAAGCCATGCAGACAGTCGCTGACCTGACTATGCGAGACATGAAGTTGAGGCTGTTTGGGCACGGACAGTCGCACCAGCGCAGGCTCGCGTAGCGGGGAGCACTCCCTCGGAATTTCGAAGCTTCCTCTTTCGAGGTCGCAAATTGCGAGACTGGCGGCGTATGAGTCGACAAAATCGCGGACAACACGACCACTATCTGTCAGGACTGTAGCATCGTCTTTCCCGTCGAGCAAGTGGCAGTTATTGACGAGCAAGCGTGCGGCGAGGCGATGGCAAAGAGGTTCCGATTCGAGTTGCTGGAGTTCCTGAATAGCGACCGTATACATGTTGGAGGATTCTGTGACACGGGGGCCGGTGCTGACGATGGCAATAGGATCTTTTTGCACGTTCGTCGCTGCAATCGCTTAGCTGAAGTCTGATGATGGCAAGAGGTCTGACTTACGAGGCAGTGCAGCGTCATGGCCCCAGGAGAAAGCTTCGGCTGGTAGAAAATGGTGAGAGACGATGCTGCAAAGAGTCACCTAGACTCTTGAGGAAGACATCCTGACCATTCTGCCTGTGCGAAGGAGGTAAAAGGGGAAGATAATGGAAACAGAAGGGGTCGGAAAGGTATCGCCAGAGTGATGAGGATAGGTGCGCGAGTCCCAGATGGTGGAAAAGGAAGATGGAAAATGCGATCGAGGATGCTCCAGGATTCGAGATCGTGTGGTCAATGGCTTCAGATTTTCGTGGCCTCGTGAATCTCAAATGCATGAGGAGAAGTCAAATGATCGCTCGAACGGCCGGGGCAGCTGCAATCGGTCAGGCGAAACAACGCAACTAAAGATCGCAACGAAAAGGGACGAAGAGGATCAGCTGAATAGCGACCACAGCCACTTTGCTATTGAGGATGATTTCTGCTGAAAATGAATGGCTGAGATATTTGAGAAGAAATACTCAGAGTCAGAAGCGAGGCGGTCACATGGTCTGGGAAGGTAAGCTCGACCTCGCTGGGGGTCCCCTCCTCCTCGTTCATCTCCATTGTTCGGTCTGAATCACCTTTTCCAATCCAGTCTTGGCCACAACTTCGAGGCTACAATCAGTCATTGGCCGAAGCCGATCAAATTTCCTTCGTATCAATTGACTCAGGGTCTGCATTCTGTTCGCATTGTTCCGCTTCGTGCCTAGACCTCCATGGCTACATCACAACCTGCAGCCTGCTCAGTTCTTCCTCCTCGGGCCTCGCCTTGATCTTCACCATCGAGTTGGTCTTTGGTTCGAGAATGTGCACCGGCATAACCAGGTCATTCTTCTCAGGCACCCTGATCTTACCGCCGTCGGCGGCAGTCAGGTCGAAATACCGAGCAATGATAGCCGTGAAGCAAATGATCTCGTTCGTCGCAAAATGCCGTCCTGGGCAGAGGGTCTTGCCGCCTCCGAATCCTCTGAAAGCCGCTGGATGGGTATTGATGCCATCGCCTCGTTGCTTGCCGAGAAATCGCAGGGGATTGAAATCATTCACGTCCTCGCCCCATATGTCTTTGTTGGCGTGGATCGTACCTCCAGCGATCTGCACAACACCTCCTTTCTTTAGGTAGTACCGGTCATTCAAGACCATGTCCTCCTTTACCAGCCGCACAGAGAAGTTTTCTGACCCCAATCGTAAGCACTCTCGGTAAGCGGCCATGAGCGTCGGACATGCATCCTTGACCTGAGCAATGCTCAAACAGTCCTTCTCGTGAAGCTTTCGGCTCCTGTCCAGTGCGCTTTGTATCTCTGCTCGGACAGTTGCGAGGAGTTCGGAATCAGAGAAAATTCGTATCACTGCCCAGTAAGTGGTGGTGGTAGTGTTGACAATGCCAGCAAATAAGAAAGACAAGGCCGATCGCGCAATAGTGTCGTCGCTCACACTCCAGTTTCTTTCGATGAGATAGCGCTCGCGTATGATCTTCGAAGCTTGTTTCTGCTGGCCATTCGCATAGTACTCTTTGAATGCTGCAACACATTTTTCTCGTCCCTGATAGGCCCGGGATGCAGTCCATGAAGGAAAGATACCGACAAGCAAGCCACCCAGGCCGTGGTCAAATGCCCAGAAGGCTTCTTCAAGCTCGGGCTTATGCTTCAGAGGGTTTTCGGGGCCGAACAGTAAATCGGCCGAGCCAAAGGTCACGAAACGACGAATCCAGACCAGGAGATCTACGGCTTGAGCTTCTGAACCCTGGCCGTTGAGAGATACTGGGCGGTTGACAATTTGCTGGCTGAGCTCTCGGACCGCATCGATACTCAACTCATTGAGGAACTTGCCCGGTCCAAGTAGTTCGCTGGTCATATCACTAACATCCGAGAGATATCCACCAGGTTGTCCAGGTTCAGGGTCCATGTTCTGTGCAGCTGTCGCGGCGGCATGATCGTCAAGCCCGAGCACGCGTTGCGTAATATGAGGAAGCAAGGGAGTCATGGACAGCGTTTTGGTGGCTCTCTGAACCGCTGCAGCTAGGCTTGGATCTGTGACAATGTATAGCCGCGAACCAGGCACAGGCAGTGTGAATATTGGCTCGGCAATGTATCGCAGTCTGTCGATCCAAAGGTCAGTACATCAAGGCATGATCTGAGTTTCCGGCGCACGAACCCTAGGCGCTTTGTATAGCGACTACCTTGTAGAGCCATGCCGATCAGGTGGCCGATGACGGGAATCCATGGTCGGACGACCTTTGGCTCCTTGGGGTGGACTCTGATTCCCGAATAGACATGAATTGCGACCAACGCAGTGATGGCCGCGATGGCCAGGGTATTGGCGCCGATGAAGGCGCCCTCCGTCGCGAACAAAGCCATGATGCCCGAGTCGTGAGGGGATCGGTGAGATGCGGTTGAGGTGGTTGGTCGGGCCACCCACTGTGGTGATCAGTATAGAAGATACTCCGGTAAAGCAAAGAACGAGCGAATGCCGAACAACGAGGGATCCAGAGTCATGACATTGTGCGCGAGTGCGATGTTATATTGAGCCAGGAGTAGCAGTGCCCAGACGCTGACATTGATTAGAAAGAGACATAATAAGCTACACCCAAGTTCGCAAACAACAAGGATCCTGTTCGAGGGATGACACTTCAATTAGGCGCTGCAAGAAGTCGCCGAGGGATGGGTTGATTGGCCTTACCTTTTAAGTCAGGAGGGGGGCCTTTGGCGCGCCCCCCCCTTTGGCGCACTTCGTGGCGCAGACTGTCCTGCGCCACACACCAGCCCCGCCCTCAATGTCATCCGTCATAGTTATAATTTTCACTTACTTATAGCAACATTAATATCTAATTACAGCAAATAAGAATAGAATCATTAGAAAAAGCAGATTCTAGGTATTATAAAATATATAATATATAAATATAAAAAGTGTAGCTAATATAGAAAATACAGAAATAACCTTAAACTAGCTACTTTTTTATTTACTGCTATTAACTATATAGTAGGTTAAACTCTTATATTAAATACTTCTTTTTTAAGCCTTTCTATATAACTTCTAATTTTAATTTTAGTTTTATAGCCTAGACTGCTAATAACTATATAAGAACCTTATTAAAATCTAAGGTAACTTTACATTTTTTTAAGTTACTTTTTTTAGCAGCTAACTTCCTTAAAGTAGTAATTTAAGTATTTTTTAAAGTTAATTAAAAGCTTAGATAATTAATAAACTTACTAACCTTTTAAAAAAGCTGCTTTTTAATTAAATTATTATAATTTACACTAAATAATACTTATACTGCCTTCTTAACTTATATAAAGGTTTATAAAGTATATAAGTAATTAACTGCTAGATTAGGCGTTTCTAATAGTTTAGGCGCTGTAAGCTGCTCTTCTACTTACTTCTTTAGGCAGTATTAACTTAAAAAAGCTTTAGTTTAATTAATAGGCTATTAGCTAGAACCTAGCTACGTAAAGCTAATATTAGCTTTACAGAAAGCTAATAAATAAGCCTTAATATAGCATAATAAGAAGAATACCTTCCTAACAGAGAAAGTATTATTAAAATCCACTAGATTGTTAATTTTAAACCTATAATATATTTTTAATAAGCTAAAATAAGCAATATTTAACAGCTGAAGAATATAAGATATATAGAGAGGCAGAAATAATAAATAAATATTATTTATATAGTATTCCTATATAAAGTTCTTTGTTATATATAACCTATGGCTATTAATAATTAATAGCTTTATTTTTAAACTTACTATATTAGAAATAAAAACTTATTATAGCTAGTTTAAAGCCACAGAATTATTAGTCTAACCTTTATCCGTAGCTGTAAAGTGCTATTAGTTAATTTTCTTATATAACCTAGCAGAGAACTATTATTATTAAACACTTTTCCCTTTATAAATTACTAAGGGAGGCATAGCTTTTTCAGAAGCACTTATACACTTTATAATAGTAGTCCAAACTTAGGATTCTGGTTTCTTCTTAAAGGTAACCTACTTCTCTGCGTTACTAATAACTAAACTATTAGCTCCCTGCTCTTCTAAGATGCCTATTTTATTTATGTTATAGCAGTTTAATTAGTTAATAGCCTGTATTACTAGCAGGTTTAGAAGGTTAAAGTACTTTTATAGGGCTATTAGGGTTGCACTATTAATCTGCTTTTAATTTAGCTGCTAGGCCTATATTGTGCTAATAATAAAATACTATTGTATAAGTTCTTTTATCTAGTTTTTCCCTAAGGGCTTGTAGTTTTCTTAGTTACACAAAATACATACAACAAAAGCTCTAATTTGCCTATATATAAAAGCTAAATAAAGATTATTTTATATATGTATTTATTATATAAGGTGGGCTTCTTAATTAAGTGTAAGTTGCTGTAAATAGGCTGCACCAGACTGCTAAGATTAATACCCTTTTAGGCGATTTTGCAATGTTAATTCTAGAACGCTGTATAATGCAGCAATCTTCTATATACTATATTTGCTATGCTTAGCCTTATTAAGAGCTTTATTAAGATAGCTCTCTAAGTAAGTAACTATAATAGGCAACTTAGAGAGCCTAAAAAAGCTGCATTTAGAAAGGGAATTAGCTATAATATGTGTATTTGCAGTTATAATATAAGAAGCCTGAAAACACGGTATTGTAACGCGATATTAATTTAGGCTGCGCTGATAACTAGCTAACTATATACGGAAAGGCGTCACCGCGGTCCTATATTGATCCGCGATAGCTGACGCTGCGCCACGAAGTGCGCCAAAGGGGGGGGCGCGCCAAAGGCCCCCCTCCTGACTTACTGAGAGCACGAACCTCAGACGACCCCGGTCACCCACGATTAGCGAGGCACGTCAAGCTACCCTAAAGACATGATGCGGTTGCAATAACGGAGGCGTGGATCTACGGGAATTCCATCAAAATGGTTGACTTGCAAAATCCAGGACAAGTGGTGTATCTGAGTTCTCACGCTTTGGTAGTAAAGTCGCAGTGGCATCGCAGTGTTGGGATAGTTGTGAGGTGAGGTGCTTCGCCTGTTCAAGCCCAAGATTTCTACATCCAGGTTCTGTCAAGGTTTCGCTGACGAGGCTCAATCCGAGTACATCAAATAACGACAGCAAAACACGAGCCATGGCATCGAGTCGGCACCTTTCCGATCTATGAACTAAGGTAACCAAGGTACTACATTGTCACTGATTGGCCTGATGATGGTACAAACACCTCAGTCTGGGGATTTGTCGCCCTGCAACATGGAAGCTCATCACGAGATGGCACAATGCCTCCACCCCGAGAAGCGTGCAACTTGTCGCATCACGTCCCAGTTTCCCGCACCCCCGGAATACCTTAGGTCAACAAGGCATGACAGAGAGAGAGAGCATGGAAGACGCCATCTCGATCGGATGCATCGAGGCAGATCACTCACGACCAACCCCACCCGCGCCACTGCCCGTGATGCTCGACGCTCCACAACCGGGGCCACTGCAGAGGGCTAGGCGCGTCATAAGCGTGACAACGGTCCTAGTACGCCGTTGGCATTGGCAGCCAAAACGACTCGTCCATACGCTTGCTCGACCACACACAAGACACCGCACACCGTGGTGCACAAACTTCTATCGCGATCCCCAGCCCACCCCCTCCCTTGCCCTTGGAAATTGGCCCTACCTTCTTCCCACCATCGCAACAGCCCTCACGGAGGGGACACCAGACTCGAATCTTGCAAGACCATCAACACAACTCTTTCGCCGGGGAAGCTTGGACTGTGGGCGACCCTCGTCCAATGTCCTCGTGAAGATCTACGAAAGTCCCGACGACCGCTGGCGCAAGCGCTGTTATTAGACAGCCCCATTTTGTGTCAGACGCCGCGGCCTAGGGACAAGTATCATTTGAGAACGGTTGCAAGACAAGCTACGAGCAAGTACCGCTTCAACAGGATCATCGACATCGCCGGGATACAGAGACATATTTCGCGACCAAGCGGGACAGGAGCTTCAGTACCTCAATGCCTTCGCCCCTCAAGATACGCCTGACAACTATCCACTTGAGAGACGTGAAAACACGACCAGCGCAGTCTTGACCCTGGACGCATCAGCATGTGCACTCAGGTGGACAAGAGGTGGGCTTGTGGCCATACCGGATACGTGAAGATTAAGTTCTGTGACAAGCTGTTCAAAGGATGCAAGGGTACCTCGGCTGTGCACGAGATAGAGGAGGACAAGGAAAGGTGCGGCGACTGTCAGCGACGCGAGAGCCTCCCTAAGCCATTCGAGGCGAGGTAGGGTTTGCGACTCGTGCTGCAACCGATACAACATTTCGAAACGAATCACGATATGAGACGAAATCTTTATGGACATGACCCATATATTGAGAACAAAAGATTATGTAGGAAGAAGAGCCGATGACCCGGTTGCCATCAACCATGAGGAATTAAAAGGGAACCTGCCAAGGCGGGTTCCAAGAAAAGAGAAAGAAAAGGGTCCGGAGATCTCCCCACCGGTTACAACGACCTGACAAGAACATTCCAAGGCTTTCTTGACGTCCACTATGCCCATCGTCAGTGCACTGTCTCGCGGCTCTAGGCCCAGTCCTCGCACTGCCCAATGTCAATGCAGTGCTGGACATCGATGATCAAGGTCGGCTCGGCTGTCTTCGGAGGCGGCGGCACAGTCACTGTGACCGGCGCCTGCGTCTTTGGTGCTTTCGGCACCCCGGCGCGGATCTTGGTGAGCCACCCGTCGATGCCCTTGATGGGCGGCAAGATGGGCGCCGCATCCTCAGCGGTCGTGGTCTTCGGTACTTCGTTTCCGTTCTTGCCGTCGTCACCCTTGCCGTCGCCGGAGAGAGTCTTGACACACATCCAATAGCCGGCGAGCAGGTTCTCTGCGCAAGTTTGACTGCCGGTTTTGAAGTATGGATTGAGGGACTTGAGGCTCTGGACGGACATGCCGAGGGAGGAGGAGATGCCGTCGCAGGTTTCACCGGGGTTGATGAGGTGAAACTGTTCGCAATTGGGCAGCACGGGGAGCAGCAGTGGCGTGGGTGTGTTGATTGGTGGGGGATCGACGATGGGAATGACCTCGAGTGGGATGTCCTTGTAGGCCAAGGCACCGGCACCGGCGAAGGCGAGGAACAAGATGGAGAGGCGTTGGATGGCCATGATCATGTGGTAGCGAATGCTGCTGGATACTCGGAATACCAAGTCTTCTTACGAAAAGTGAGCGGTGTGAGGTGATGTTGACGACCTCTGGAAACCCGTCCTCGTGTCTTTATACTCATCGCTTGACGGCCCTTGTCATGCTGAGTGGTGTTTACACACAACCCTCACACACTGGCAGGCAAGGGATGGTGAGCATTGATACATACGTGCGACCCACCATGATCACACGGCAGAATTCCACATCTCTATTCATGTGAGGCCGTGTCTTTATTTGGCCCATGGCCGCAAAAGACTGCTGTGAGGGTTTGTGGATTGTGAAGCTCTCACCAAGCAAAGTGAGACCTGTTGCAGATGTGAGCATGCAAGGCGGAGACAGAGGGAGTCATAAGTGGGGTCATCAAAGGCGAGCCTCGATCTTTATTTTGGGATTCTTTGCGTTGGTTATTTGATCGTATGCAGGGAAGGATGAGGTGTGACAACCTTTCGCTTTGTGGAAGAGGTGAACAAGGCGCCTTGGAGATGAGTTCATTGAGCAGTGTGTGCTGTGAGGCTGTGAGGGTGAGGCCTGTCCCCACTCACTTACACGCACGCAGCGTCTGGGTACTCACTCACTCACTCACCCACTCACTCAGTTACTCACTCGCTTCACGTGTGATCACCGCTTGCAAGCCTGAGAGATGGATCCTGGGTTTACAAGATCTACGATGACAACGATGTTGTATTCCTCTGCTGAGTGAATATCCGCAATGTCCTCAGATGCGTGTCATGTTATGATGGATGCGTCACACTGATGCATACTTCATCAACACGACTGATGGATGCTTGCGAGAACAAAGGGTGACCAAACTGGGAGACAGCACAAGTGACCGGGTTCTCCCGTTCTCATAAAACATCCCGACGTGTTCCGACGTGGTCGATCTAGAAAGACTAGGAGTCTGAGCTTAATTTGACAGGTGACGGGAGCGAAGCCCATACCGTGACACGTGACTCGGTGCTCTGCTGGCGATGATGGCCAGGAGTGCTGAGGAATGCTGCTGGCGAACAAAGTTCACTAGCAATTTGAGCGATCGGGAATAATCCTGACAGACTTGCGTCGTGAGCAGTGCACTCCCTCTTCTCTACGGCGTCACAAAAATTAATGTTGCAATCCCAACAGCAGGGAGCGCATTTCTTTGTCACACGCTAGACTTCGAGATGAACCGCGAAGTATCGACGGAGGCCCGGTCAGGCACCGGTCGGGTAGTCGCAGCGGCAGTGCTCACCCCGGCTGACCAAAAAGTGAGTGAGGCAGATGAATGAGCTGAGATGAAATGAGTGAGCCAGGGTGGTTGAACTCGAGCATGGTTGGCCAATGGCCTGTGAGCCCGAGTGAATGAGATCCCCAACGTGTACAGATACACTCAAACCTCACCTCAGACTCACCTCAAACTCTTCCCTAGCGCGTGACCTGCCTCATGCTCAAGTGGAATGAGAACCCACAAGCCAACAGAGAAATTCCCGGGACAGCGTTTTGGCCTGCAACGCCAGCACGCGGAAGCAAGAACCGGCAGAAAAGGTGCGTGGGGCAAGACTCGATTCTGGGCCCGGACATCGTATGATTCCCCTCCACCCGGACGCGACTCTCACCTCATTTTCACACAGAGAGGGGCCACACATGCGCCCTCACTCAATCTTTTCATGCACGCTGCCTCTCACTCATCGCTCACTCTTCCTGAACATCCCGTGTGTGAGCATGAGACTGAGATGCGGACGGGCCCCTTCGGACTGTCGCCCCCGAGCTCTCTCTCTCTCACCTCTCATGAGGCACACAGACAGAGACTCACACACTCACACACGCATCCACACACCCACTGCCACCCCCGGTCGCTTTTCGCTACCGACCTTGAAAGTCACGCCACAAGCGCTTGGTTGCCGTGGGTTCTAAGACCATTTCTCATGCCCGTGAGTACGAGCCGGCAGCTTCAGCTGTAGCCTGTGCGTCCATAGATTACGCACCCGACGCTGCCCGTGCTCTGTACTTCTTGCCCTGTAGCCGTGTCATTCCCCCTGTCCCGCTGTCAGTGTCGGTAGCCTCCGGCCGTTTACCCAACGCGCTGCAGCATGTGAATCCAGAGGACCCTCGAAGCCACGAGGAGGATCCATTCCTCTGCCGTTCTCGGCTGCATGGGAGGGAGACCTTGTTTGTCACTCACTGAATGATTCCTCTCTGTATCTCTCACTCCAAGTGACTTTGCGTCTATGAGGTAAAGCCCCTGCAAGATGGAGCCCCTCTTCTCCTTGTCCCAACATCCCCCGATCCTCGCCGTTACGAAAACGAGTCCTGGCTCACAATCGGTTTTTACGTTTATTATATGAATGCCTCACACCTCTCTCTGTCCTGACTCACTCCTCATTCATCGTTCCTCAAAGACACTCATCGACTCATCTTTACTCATCTGAGCTGAGCACTCATACTCATCAGTGTATCATAGACACTTACAACACCCCCTCTACCCACAACCACCACCCAACTACCACACAGCGAGACATCGTCATCATCATCATGACGTCCAGACAACATCAAAAGCACGCTGGCGATAATTTACCCACCGCAGATCGCCACAACGACAAGCGTGTCAAGCTCGATCAGCCCGCACCCCAGGCTCACCCCTTCGAGAACGTCGATTACTGGCTCGACTTCGAGCCTGATCAACACGATGAGGCTCGCACAGAGACCAGCTTTGACAGCTGCTTCTCGCAATGGCTCGATGCCTCGAAGGTCAACGAGAACAACATCGCACCCAATGCCAGCCTCTGCAACGATAAGCCTGCCGCCGCTGGTCCGGCTGCTCCGACCATGAGCTCTGCGGATCCCAATGACTTTCTCTTCTTCGGCACCCCGACTCCTGATGTCGACGACGCCCTGAAGCTGATGAATCTGGGAGATCCGTGGGACGTTGTCGATCAGCAGCAACAAGGCCAGCAGAGGAACGGCCTCTACTCCGAGCTCTTCCCGCCCACACCCAACAGCGAAGACTCTCCTCTTCAATCTCAGACCTACCAGCCGCCCACCACTCTCACACCTACCACTCAGCCCGCATCCCTCTCCTCCACGCCTTACCTCGGTGACGAAGAAAAGCTCTCTCTCCTCTCCCTCGCCCTCAACCTCGGGCCCCTCAACACCTCCTTCCTCCCCTCCGGCCCCTTCGACTATGGCATGTCCGCCCTCTGCCGAGACTCACCCCAGTCCTCCACAGCGTCAGAAAAGAACACAAAGGTCAATCAAAAGTCGTCACCAAAGTCCGCAGGGGCGGAAAAGGCTTCGTCGAAATCAAAGGCGAGACATGTCGATCGCGCGGCACACAACGACATCGAGAGGCGCTACCGCACGAACTTGAAGCACAAGATTGCCGAGCTGAGGGATGCGATTCCGACGCTGGCTGGTGGTGACGACGAGGAAGGGAGTGGTGCGGAGGCGTCATCGTCCAAGGTCAGCAAGGTATGTCTCACCTCACCTACCCTTCACCTCGAAGACCACGAGAAACAATAAGGCTAATCTTCCAAAACAGGGCACCGTCCTGACAAAAGCGACCGAGTACATTCATCAGCTCGAGCAGCGGAATAAGGCAATGGAGGCTCAGCATCAGGTGCTACTCCGTCGGCTGCAGGCTGTTGAGATCCTCCTTGACCCGAGGAGGTCATCACTTGCTGCGAGGATGGCGGTGAAGAACGAACCTGGTACCCCAACAGCCAACGTGTCTTGAATGGAAACGGAGACTGTCAGCCAAAATTGATTCTGCAAACGAAAACCGGGGTTCAGAGACATTGCATGCGATCGGAGAAAAGGAAGGGAAGAGCGAGGACGAAAGATACCCCGGTGAAAGACACCACTCACCTCGACTTGATGATTAACGGATGGGAAAGGCCGGCGTTACTTTTACAAGATTTTGTTTTTGAGCACTTGACGACATGTCGAGCTCTAGCCGGGTATACAGAATGCCAATGTGGCCAAGTACGCGAGATACAGAATTGTACATCCTCCACACCATGGAGACTTTTACCTAAGCGCCTCAATGTCGTCCACCTCCTTCACAGCCTCCGTGGTCAACACATACGGCTCCTCATCATCCACACAGACGCTGTCCTCAATCCTCACGCCCATGCCCCTGAACGCCTTCGGCCACTTGACATCGTCAGGGACATACACCCCTGGCTCGATCGTCACACAATGGCCCCTGACCAGCTTCTCCCTCCTGCTGAAACCAGGGCAGTCATGCACGTCGAGACCAACGTAGTGGCCAACGTGGTGAGGGAACAGCTCGCCGATGTTGCTCATAGAGATGCTGGAAAAGCCGATGGATTTCAGCTGATCAACGAGGCCGCGGACAGTAGCGTTGTGAATGTCCTCGAGTGACATGTTGGAGGAGGCGCGGCACAGGGCGACGCTCGTGCGCTGAACGTTGAGCACGGCTGTGTAGAGATCCCTTTGAGCGGTTGTGAAGCGGCCAGACAGGGGCCAGGTACGGGAGATGTCGGTGATGTAAGTGCCGTACTCGCCTCCGGCGTCAACCAGAACGAATTCGTCCTGATTGAGGACTTGGTTGTTGACCGTGTAATGGATGCAATTGGCACGCTGCCCGCCTGCAATGACGGGGATGTACGCTGGACCATCGCATCCATTCTTCGTAAACTCGTAGTCGAGGAAGGCGTGCAAGCCCTTTTCTCGCTCCCACGGCCGGCGCATGGCCTCCGTGATCGCACGTCCAGATACTTGACCCGCCACGCGCATGTTCATGACCTCAGCATCGCTCTTAATGACCCGTAGTTTATTTACGACGGGGTAGAGTGGCGTTTTGTTCGGCTTGGTGCCGTTGCCGTTCAGGATGCCAAGCAGTCCCCTTGAGGGTGTATTTTGAGACGCATCAGTGTACACAAGGCGCGCCGATTCGAGGATACCCGGCATCATGCTGTCCACGCTGGCTATTGAGTAGGCCTCGTCCGCATTGAAGATGTCTTCTGCTGCCTGAACACCGTTGCAGTATCCGTTCCATTGCTCCTCGCGGGGATCCTTCGGCTTCACGAACATAGTGAAGACATAGTCACCGAGGTTGGGGCCTGTTTTACGAATGATAGCAACGGCATCTGGTTCGTTCCAGCCAGTCAAGTAAAGGAAGTTGGAGTCCTGGCGGTATTGATGAAATACGGCCCCTGACTTGTAAGCCAGAGGCGCAGCGTGCAGAATAGCAACGGAGCCATCTGTGAGAGAGTGGGCGAGAGCAGCTCGACGGTCTGCATACTCTTGTGCCGTAATGCCAGGCGTTACTATACAAGGATACTCAGTCAATACATACGATACAAGTGACGAAATCATATGATGATGATGATCAACTAACATTCGCCAGCACTGAGGATGTGGGGATGCGTCTCATGGACGGGCTGCCCGAATTGTAAATCAGCCGCCGAGACTGAGGCGTAATTCCTTGCTGATTGGCATGGTGAGGCGCGCTGCGACAAAGCAGGACGTTGAAATGTCGCGCATAAGGGAAGTTGTCTCGACGCGGTGGTGCGTGTCGCGAGGCCGAGGGAGGGAGAGTGAGTTCGGCGGCAGAGGACTCGGAATGGGGGGCGATGGAGCTTCATCTCATGAAGGCAGGTCCTTAATTTGAGCAGGAATTGAGGCTGATGGCCGAGGCGCGTGTGAGTTTGTGACAGTGAAAGGGCAGAGAAGGAGAAGACGAAAAGAGCGAGAGAGCGAAGGGATCACTGCCCGTGCGATGAAGACGGCTGCACCTGGTCCCGTCGAATCTGAAGGTTGAGTTGGTGATGGAGGTTCTGAGCTTTCAAGGGACGTTGAACGGTTAGTCAGCTGGAGCGCACTCAATTAAAGCCCGTTGCGCGCCGTGCCTGCATTCCGCGGTGGGGTGACGTGCCAGTGCAGCAGTGGTTGACAACCGTTCGTCCACTAAAAGGCCACTGAACGTCGTCCTGTAGCAACCGCCCTCGCAAAGAGCGCCACAGGTACTCTTCAGGTTGGTGGACCGCTGTGGCGCGTTGCTGGAGAGGCAGGCACGGCTCGTGGTGTTTTGTGGGGGTACTGCTTCTTCGGGCCACAGGTGCCACATCGAGGGCCTAACAGGGCCTAGCCGTGTTTTGCTCCAGCCTTCGCTCTGTTGTGCGTCTCCTCTCGAGTCGACAGCCGCGTTTTCTCACTCTATCCACCACCACCCTCCACCACCCACCACACAGCCAGAGCTTAAGCTGCTCCTACTTACGACACCACATCTAACGCTCGACCCTTGAGCTTCGACAATCTCGCACAGCTGCTCCTCGTCTTGTCTTCAGCTTTGTTGTTTTCTTTTCTTCCTTTTCCAATGCAGTCGTAGCATCACCTACCTCTCACGCCCGTCTTCCTCCCGAAGAGCTCGTGCACCAGACGTGTCCCGCCCTCCGCGTCGCGTGCCCTGCCTCTCTGGAAGACGCCCTCCCATCCTCACCACCCACCGCCCTCTCCCTCCACGACACGCTCTGGCAGCCTCACCGGTCCCAGAGCATGTTCACTTGACGACTCCTACATGGCAACCGTATCTCTATCCCCTTCACCGGTTTCTGTCAGTACCGTCATGTCTTCAAGGCGTGGTCCTCTTGCCAGCAATCCCAATGTTGCCAATTCGCCCTTGCGGGGTGCTTCGGCACTCTCCGCGTATCCCAAGCAGAAGAGGTCTTATGCAACCATTCAACGCGAGGAGGCCTACGGGCAACCCCCTCCGGTGAAGAAGCAAGCTCTTGATAATGGCACACAGCGCCCGGTTCGATCACCGTCAAAGCTGGCTCGCCCCACGACAACCACCCAACGTGCACCATCACGCCTGCCGACCAGAGGAGCTTCTATCAAGACTCAATCGACATCCCGATCTACACAGGAAGCCGATAATATTGAGGCATGGAAGAAGCACCACCGGTCGAAGTTCCCTCACATGATTTTCTACTTTGAAAGCATTCCAGATGACCTGCGTGGAAAGCTGACCAAGAAGATCTCATACCTCGGAGCTGTACGTTACACCTTTCTCAAGCTCCGATGGCATGTTGCTGACCCTCATATAGCGTCAAGAGCCATTCTTTTCCATCGATGTCACCCACGTTGTCACGACGCGTCCGATCCCCACCGAGTCGACCGAGCATGCTCCTGTTGAGGAGGCCGTTCAGGAGGAGCCAGAGGAACAACCAAAGACCATAAACCCGTCTCTGCTTGACCGAAGCTCTACTGCTGCTCGTCGGAAGCTTTTGTTCGATTTCAAGAACGTTTCATCACGGTCCCAACAACTCGATGGTACTTCCAAGCTTGGAAAGGGCTCTCGCAACAATGATGTTCTGTGCAAGGCGAAGGACATGGGCAAGAAGATCTGGCCCTTGGACAAGTTTCAAATGATCCTCAATGTCCTGCTGGAGTCAGAGGCTGCCGATGGTGCTAACGCGTCGAAGCCATCAATGGCTCGTAGCCAGCATGGCAGCAAGAATGCACAGGAGCCCAATTTGCTGAAGCTCCTTCATGCTGAGCGCGTCAATGGTCCCTCGGATCGTGACCCGTCTGCTGTGAACCGAGAGCTGGTCTACTTCAAAGGACCTCACCTTTACGTCTGGGATATGGACGAGAAGCAGAAGCCTATGATGGCCCGAGACTACCCCAAGGTGGCCAACAAGGCTGATGGTGAATGGCCTCAATTCAGGAGTGTCGGCAACGGTCGCTGCCCATTCGTCGAAGAGATTGAGGTTCATGAGAAGGACCGCAGGCGGGAGCGTGAACAAGAGAAGGCCCGTGCTGCAAGAAGGCAACAGGCTGCTGTGCCTGCTCTGAATCCTCCAGAGGCTGCTGCACCAAAAGCCATCACCGGCAAGCGCACCTTGACTCAGATGGAGGACGGCCACAACAAAGTACGAGGTGTTACGCCAACGGATGTGTTCAACCCCGCTAAGGCTGCGATCTCGAAACAAGTTGAATTGCGTCAGAATGCATTCACCAGTCGGGCGGAAGGCGGTCGTCTGTTTGCTGGAGAGCCCGTTGCCTCGGGCATGCAGCCATCCAATGTTACGTCTGCTATCAGATCACAGATGATTTCATCCACATCAGGCATCGGTGGTGCAAAGGCTGGAACCAGCAAGGAGATTCATGGGCTACAAAGGAAGGTCCTGCAGAAGGCCCCCCCGGGCTCGAGAGATCCTAGCTCTCGTCGCTTTACGGAGGTCTCGATGGACGTTGCATCTAGCAGATCGACCACCGCTCCTCCGCTCAGCCGAACCACATCGAAGGCTGCCCTTACACCGGAAGAGGAAACTCAGCAGGCAGCAGCAAACCGAGAGAGGAAGGCACAGAGCCAGCCATTGAAGAGCAAGAAGGATCTGAAGCCTGGTTACTGCGAGAATTGCCAGGATAAGTTCCGTGATTTTGACGAGGTACGTAGATGCGGTCCATGACGTCGCAGAATAATGAGCTAACTCGCGCCAGCACATTCTATCACGAAAGCACCGAAAGTTCGCAGAGAACGACGACAACTGGATTGAACTCGATGATCTCCTTGGCCAGCTCAAGCGCATGCCCAAGTATGGAGGCTGCGAATCGGAGGACGACGACTATTGGCAATAAAGCCATTTTCTATCCGCGGCGATGGGCCGCACAACGACACGAACGCTCACCAACCTGATCACTGCTTAATCCTGCACCTTCACTTCACCCAGGGCCTCCTGAAGCTCAAAAAGCATGTTCGCTTACTTATTTCGTACCCACTGGACCGCCGCAGTATAGACCAGGACACGATACCACTCTTGCGTTTGGCATAAAATACCTCGAGCGACGCATTCACACATCGAATCATCTTTCTGACTTTCATCTGGGACGCATTACGGCCCCCTTGCATGCGACGGCGCAACAGCGGCATGGTTCATTTCTTTGCACATTTTTGGTTTTATCACATTGTACGGCCCGTTCGGATCTCAGATAACCGGCGTACTTATCCTTTGGCGGCTGTAAGGCAGGGCATTTGGCGGTCAAGCAAGGGAATTGAGCAGGGACTGATCAGGTCTGGGAGAATGGTACACGGGCTTGGAACCAGCGGAAGAGACATAGAGTCACCTGTCTCAGCGGATAGTCAAATGTCGTGGGCAGCCCCACGACACGGAAGTAGATGCGTCTCATAGGTATAACGAGACCAAAGCATCATGCTATATAGGACATGCCTTCAATGACATGCAAAGATTCAATAACTGGCGTCCAGTTGCCAATGTGAACAAAGTAGAGAGCATGACGAAGCACACGTTGGCACATGTACAAAGCGGGCCCCACCACGTCTCGTGGGACCTGTAGCCTCGCCACAACTCACCTCATCTTCCTCCTTCAAGGCAGGACTGCTTGGTTCGTCAAATCTCATCGTAAACCAACGTCTGCGATCACATCTGGGAGATGGATGCCTCGGACCTACCGAAAGGGTCACCGTCGCTCATTCCCGACGATGACACCTCGCGCCCTGACTCCCCCGAGCTACCGCTCACCATGACCGCTTCGGTCATGCTCTCCGACCTACCTCGTGATGCCACCGCCGCCCTGGCCTCCGCTGGCTCCTTCGCACCAGACGAGAAGGTGGTCATCCGGTTCAAAGCCGTTGGGTCGGCGCCTGCTCTCGCGCAGGATGTCTGCAAGATCACGGCCGCTCGACGCTTCGAGGAGGTGGTCCGGTATCTTCGAAAGAAGCTGAGATGCAAAGACACGGATAGCGTGTTTCTCTACATCAACAGCGCTTTTGCGCCGTCGTTAGATGAAGTTGTTGGAAACTTGCACAAGGTAGGTGGTGTGCGATGTTGTGCGATCACAGTGTGTTGACGAGCGTGCAGTGCTTCAAGAATGGAAACGGTCAACTCATTGTTGCGTACTCGATGACCCCAGCATTTGGCTGAAGATATCGGCAATGCTATCTCTAACTGTTATCGCCATGCACGGAAAATCAACCCAAACGCCGTCATTCGCTATGCTATGATGATCAGATCACCGCACCACGGGACAAACGACCCTACCACCCTCACAGATCTTTGATGGCCTCCGCAAATTTGTCCAACTCTTCCTTAGGGATGGGATAGGTGTGTTCCGGTGCGGGATACTGCTTGCTCTTCACATCATCCCGGTACGCCTGCACCGCCCTCATAGCCTCGCCCCAGACATCGCCGTATTTCTTCACAAACTTGGGGAGGAACCGGCCTGGCGGGAAATTGCCGAGCATGTCGATTTGAACGAGGACTTGACCCGAACAACCGGCCCCTGCGCCGATACCGATGGTCGGGATGTCAAGCTTTTCTGTTACCAACGCCGCGACGTCCGCAGGGACCGCTTCGAGCACGACGGCAAAGCAGCCAGCTTCCTGCACAGCCAGGGCGTCCTCGAGCAGGCGCATTGCACCGGTGGAGGTCTTGCCCTGGACACGGAAACCTCCAAGCGCATGTTGACGCTGTGGCGTAAGACCGACATGCCCAAGAACAGGGATGCCAGCCGTGGTGATTCTCCGAATAGTCGGCGCTATCTCTTGGCCGCCCTCAAGCTTGACGGCCTGGACACGCCCCTCCTTGATGAATCGGATGGCTGTGGCCAGAGCCTGCTCTTCTGCAATCTCATAGCTGCCCATGGGCATATCACCCACGGTGAAAGCCGACTTGGTAGCCCTCGCGACGGACCGACAGTGCAGCAGCATCTCCTCGACCAGCACTTCGCTTGTATCCTCCATGCCGAGGGCGACCATGGCAAGGGAGTCACCCACGAGGATCATGTCCATGCCGGCTTGGTCGGCGACATGGGCAGAGGGGAAGTCATGTGCAGTAATGACTGTGATGGGCTCGCGGCGGCGATGTAGAGAGCGCAAGGTTTGGATGGTGGTCTTCTTGCGAGGGCTGGTCGGTGGATCGCCCATGGGGGAGTGAGAGGATGAGAGGGGAAGAGATGTTGAGAAGAGGCGTTG